>BGPR01002948.1:89071-101588 GCA_013235015.1 Araneus ventricosus
AAAAATCCTGAATAATTTATTAATTTATCAAGACAAGGGAATGGCTGCCTCAGGAGTTTCCAAAGAACATAGGTTTCTTCAGAATACATAAATAGAACCGAAGTATAACAATGCAGTCATCATAACTCAAAGGAAGAGAACACCTACTAATAATGACCAATGATAAGGAGTTCTGGTGGAGGGAAATCTCCGACTTAGCATTGTCTTCAAAAATCCTGAATAATTTATTAATTTATCAAGACAAGGGAATGGCTCCCTCGGGAGTTTCCAAATAGCAGAGTTGTTTTCAGGAGACATAAAGAAAACCAAAGTATAACAATGCAGTCAACGAATCTCAAGGGAAGAGAACAGCTACCAGTTTGAAATGGTGTGGATAGAAAACGATTCATAGGTCAAAAATAGGACGAACAATTTAGGAGCCACAAAACTTCTTCAAAGGAGAAATTGACTAATTTTTCTATAGAAAAGAGTTTGCTTTATGGTCAGGTATTTAATTATTAAATATTTCTCGAGGGGTACTAATCTACACTGATACCAAAGAAAGGCCAAAAGTACATTTTAACGACAAAAAAAGAAAAAAAAACTATGAATGGCTTCATATTTTTCCTCTTACCACCCCTTGTACGAAGCAAAAAAAATTATTGTCCCCCCCCCTAAAAAAATGGAAAATAAATAAGAAGATAGGCATTAGTTAATAATTTACAGAACCAAAATCATATAAAAGACTATTTGATAACATTTATTGGAATGCTCTCTAGATCGTTTTCATAAATAATTTCTTTGTTATGAATATTAAAAAAAATATAAGTTGTAGAAAATGAGAGTTTTTACTGCATATCACCTTCAATAGAATCCCTGCTCTGATTCAAAGACCAAATTGTAAACTTTTTTTAATTTCCTCTTGTTCTACCATTTGTCTAAGTCATTATTGATTAGTCAATAATTGATTAATTAGTTTGATAGGTAATTCAGTTTTTATAAATTAATTTTGAAAAATTATAAATCTTAATATTTTAAATTTTTTCTTAAAATTCCAAAAAGAACAAACGATTTTATAACTCAAGCTGTTATGAATAGGGCTATTTGAATTAATAAATTTTCTAGTCTTCATACGAACAATTCGAATGAAAATAAAGCTCTCTGTCGACATTTTATTACAAGCATTCATCCACAAGAGTTACCAAATAAATGTAAATCATTACTTGTTCAGGGCTTGCTACAAGTTAAACTAACTAAAGCTTCCATGATTCTGGTGTAGAAACTTTCTAAACAATTTTGTTGCGTATAATAAAGTTTCTAAACTTAATTATTCGCAGTAACATGAATAAAACTTTGATCCATTCAAGAAGAAACCTCAAGGACCAACTTATTGCTTCAATCCTGTAGTAAATACACCGTAAAATTTCCAGAGCCAATCTCCACTCCTTCCAAGCATGAATGTTATTTGCATGCATTAAAGTCTAATCAGAAAGTTCTTTCATATTCCTTCACTTCTTCCTCATTTATAACAAGAACTTTCTTCTAGAAGATAAGATGAAGGAGGGGTTCATTTAACGACGTAGGTTGAAGAATAGAATTTGAAATATTTTTTTCAGCGGACGGAATATGCGAGGTTTAATATAAATCCCAGAAACTAACAAGGGAAACTGAATTTCTCTTTCTTTTTAAAGAAGGGAATTGCTCTGCAAATGAAAAATAGTTTCAGTTCTTTTAGTGACATTTTCAGGGTGAAAGGTTTCTATTTGTAAGTTTGTCATCCTAATCCTAATGTCATCCTAAAACTGAAAAAAATTGGAAGAAGAATTTCATCTGTAAGCAAGAGAAGAAGGATTATTAGTTTTTGCGATTGTACAGGGTGTCCAACAAAGGACTCCCTGATTTTAAAATTAAATAACTCGGAAACGGAGATAGATAGAAGAATGAAACCAATGGTATGTGTATTTTGAAAGCTATAAAAATCTGATACAGATGTTTGAGAATTAGTTACAAATGTTGCCAGCAGGTGGCGCTGTACGCTGTAGTCGTAGCACGGAGTCAGAAAAAAAGCTATAAACAGTCTTTTGCAAGCAATCGTTGTAATCATAACACAATCGATTCAAAATGGGCACAGAGATGGCGCATATCAAGAATGAAATGTTCAACCACCCTCTGTAGTGTGTCAACGGAAACGGTTTCAGCGAATGGTAATTAAATTTGAAACTTTCCAGAATAGAGTAATTGAGTTGAACTTTTCCACTTTTACTGGAACAGACATTGATTGGCCTCCATAACACCCGATCTCACTCCATGCGATTACTTCTTGTGGGGCACAGGGTGACATACTGTTTCCCGGACAATCCTGCAACACTGCACGAGCTTGAAGAGTTGATCTGTGGTGCACGTGCCTGCATTTCCTATGACACACTACAGAGGGTGGCTGAAAATTTCATTCTTGGTATGCGCCATATCTGTGCTGCGAAAGGTGCAGATTTTGAATCGATTGTGATGGTACTGCAACGATTGCTTGAGAAGAACTGTTTATAGCCTTTTTCCCGACTCCGTGCTACGACTACAGCGTACAGCGCCACCTGCTGGTAACATTTGTAACTAATTCTGAAACTTCGGTATTAGATTTTTATGGCTTTCAAAATAAACATGCCATTGGTTCCATTCTTCTATCTATCTCCGTTTCCGAGTTATTTAATTTTAAAATCAGGGAGTCCTTTGTTGGACACCCTGTAGTTCTTTATTATAGGAAATTATCTGCAATTTGTTTTCGTTCGGAAAAAGTAAAGCATATTGGAACGTTCAACATGCGAGTCAGATTTACTTCTTGTTGGGTTCACAGCTAAATTTTGTAGTTTCGTCAAAACGAAATGGTGGCATAAAGATATTTTTAGAATAGAGGAAAAAAAGAAAAAAAAACAATGTAGGAGAAGGAAATTAAAAATAGATTTTCTAAGTGAAAATGGGTGAAAATAAATAGGTTCGTCGAAATAAGATCTTCTTCGCATATGAGAAAGCTAAAATGATATAAGGAATTAAAAGGCATTTTTATTAGAAATGATTTGAACTAATTTCCCTTTATATCAAAAGCATGTACACTACGAGCTTTAAAACAAGCACGCCGTATTTCTCCATGTTCATAAAAAGGTTCGTTTAGATAAGAAATATTCGAAAAGTAGAATATTCTGAACTATCAGAGAACAAGAATTAGAACGCCTTTTACATACAGTCAAATACCGTTATAACGAACCCTTAAAAGACTGGTTCGATTACTAAAATACACTTGAAATAAACTTGGTATTTGAAAGAAAATAAAATGCTCTGCAGACAATTTATTGCAATGTTTCATCCACAAGAGTTAGCAAACAAATTCAAATCATTGCTTGTTGAAGATCGCTACAAGTTAAACTCGCTACAGCTTCCATAATCTTTGAGTGGAAACTTTCTAAACAATTTTGTTGCGTATAATAAAGTTTCCAAACTTAATTATTCGCAGTAACATGCATAAAACCTTGATCCATTCAAGAAGAAACCTCAAGGACCAACTTATTGCTTCAATCCTGTAGTAAATACTCCGTAAAATTTCCAGAGCCAATCTCCACTCCTACCAAGAATGAATGTTATTTGCATGCATTAAAGTCTAATCAGAAAGTTCTTTCATATTCCTTCACGTCTTCCTCATTCATAACAAGCACTTTCTTCTAGAAGATAAGATGAAGGAGGAGTTCATTTAACGACATAGGTTGAAGAATAGAATTTGAAATATTTTTTTATGAGTCGGTGGAATCTGCGAGGTTTAACAATAAAGCCCAAAAACTAACAAGGGGAACAGAATTTCTCTTTCTTTTTAAAGAAGGAAATTGTTTTGCAAATGAAAAATAGTTTAAGTTGTTTTAGTGACATTTTCAGGGTGAAAGGTTTCTATTTGTATGTTTGTCATCCTAATCCTAATGTCATCCTAAAACTGAAAAAATTGGAAGAAGAATTTCATCTGTAAGCAAGAGAAGAAGGATTATTAGTTATTGCGATTGTAGTTCTTTATTATAGGAAATTATTTGCAATTTCTTTTCGTTCTGAAAAAGTAAAGCATATTGGAACGTTCAACATGAGGGTCAGATTTACTTCTTGCTGGGGTCACAGCTAAATTTTGTAGTTTCGTCAAAACGAAATGTTGGCATAAAGATATTTTTAGAATAGAGGGAAAAAAAAGAAAAAAAAAACTATGTAGGAGAAGGAAATTAAAAATAGATTTTCTAAGTGAAAATGGGTGAAAATAAATAGGTTCGTCGAAATAAGATCTTCTTCGAATATGAGAAAGTTAAAATGATATAAAGAATTAAAAACCATTTTTATTACAAATGATTTGATATAATTTCCCTTTATATCAAAAGCATGTACACTACTGTACACTTTAAAAAAAGCACACCGTATTTCTCCATGTTCATAAAAAGGTTCGTTTACATAAGAAATATTCAAAAATTAGAATACTCTGAACTATTAGAGAACAAGAATGAGAACGCCTTTGACATACAGTCAAATACCGTTATAACGAACCCTTAAAGAACTGATTAGAAGTTCGTTATATCCGATTTTACGAATATTGGCTGCAGAAAATTTTCTATAATCCTTAAGGTATCCGACTGTGTTCGGAGACATTTTTTTTTGAAAAATAACTGTTATATATTTTTAACGTTATTTTCCAACTGCATATGTTTTAAAACTATGAAAATATTGTAAAATTAGTCTTTCAAAATAATATTTTTTAAAAAAAAAACTGAGAAATTTGAAGTAAAATAACTAAAATATTTACCTTACGCTAACAGCCATAGACAAAATCATATTCTAAATATACATAAACTGTTAACTATGTTATGCTTTAAAATATTTCTTGTACTTCAAAATAGTTTTGAAATATAGCTGAACATAGTTACTAAACTGGTAATTTTTCATTAAAAAAAATGCTTTTCGTTTATATTTAAGCACTTAAAAATAATACTTGATTTTAAAATTGATCTTAGTTTTTAGAGGAAAACATCAAGCATATTACGGAAAAGAATCTCAGAAAATTTCATATTAATACTTGAATAACTTTTTGAGAAATCATTGTTAAGGTCGACAGTTTTCCTCAAAAATATCATTTCTAAGAAAACACATTTAAAGTTTTCATGCAACATAAAATAATGCTTACAGTTCGATAATAAAACAGCTGTAACTCCATTTGTAATTCACGTAGAGTAAAAAGTGAGACAGTTTTAGAAAGCTGGTTAAACAGGCTACAAAATTAAGTCATAAAAATATTTTTGATAATTTCATCAAAAACGTCGATTTTAAACCAGTCGGATACCTTAAACACATTGTTCTGTTGAACAAATTAAATACATTGATTAAAAATGATTAACGGGCTATAATAATTTCTTTTAAATTAAAGAGTGCAATTAATTGCATCTAAAGTATGCAAATAAGAATTTTCTTTCATGACTTTTCTTTCATATATTCATCACTTGGTGCATAAGATCTAATCAAGTATTCGTCGCAACATACAAAATGTTAAGTTACGCTTTGGAAAAAAGCATTCACTCTGTGCTTTTCTAATCATTTAGCTTGAAAATTTGGAACTTTGTTTCGCTATATCCGAATTTCTTGCTTTTGAAGTTCGTTACAAGCATTTGAAAATTACATTAGTGACATATTTGCTCAGTGGGGACCATTTTAAATGTTCGTTATATTCCGGGTTCGTTATACCGGGGTTTGAGTATAAATAAAATATTTTAAAAAAGAATTACTAAAATACACTTGAAATAAACTTGGTATTTGAAAGAAAATAAAACGCTCTGTAGACAATTTATTACAACGTTTCATCCACAAGAGTTAGCAAACAAATTCAAATCATTTCTTGTTCAAGATCGCTGCAAGTTAAACTCGCTACAGATTCCATAATTTCTGAGTGGAAACTTTCTAAACAATTTTATTGCATATAATAAAGTCTCTAAACTTAATTATTCGCAATGGCATGCCCATACCATGATCGATTCAAGAAGTAACCTCAAGGACCATCTTATTGCTTCCATCTAGCGGTAACTATACCGTGAAATTTTCAGTGCCAATTTCCAATTCCACCAAACATGAATGTTATTCCCATGTATTAAATTCTAATTGGAAAGTTCTTTATTTCTTCCATATTTATAAAACATATTTTCTTCTAGAAGATGGAGCAAAAAAGGAGTCAATTTAAAGATGCACGTTGAGAACCTTATATGAGATATAAAGAACAGATTTGAAATATTTTTCTGAGTGGAAGGAATCTATGAGGCTTGATAATAAGGTGACGAACTTTTTTACTGTGAAAAGAAGGACTCAAATAAATTGAAGAAATAAAACTTTGTAAATAAAAGAAACACTTTTTTTCATTGCAACATTAATGCAGAATACAGTATCTATCTATATATATAAAATGTATTCGTTATTGTAGTAGTCGTTAAATAAATACAAGCCGAGTTATTAACTAATTTCTTTTTATTATGGGAGAGTGATGAAATGTATGTACATCTTCGTTTAAGTTTTAAGCCAAAAGTGAACAGAAGATCCCTGCTTTTTCTCAGGTAGGGATTTAACAGATAGACACGTGATCAAAATGAAGAGAATAATAGCTATTTTTACTATATTACGTAAGTGTTTTAGGGAAAATGCATGGCGGCAATAAGTCGCCGTTTTCGCGAGTTGTGTGAGCGTGGAAACGGTTAAAATATTCTTTTAGTAATAAATATGCCAAAACGAGAGATTTAATATACCTCCAGAGCGGGAAATAGAACGAAACTGGAGTTTAAGAGAGTGATTTTGGAATACATTAAGACTTTAAAATATATAATGTTAGCATTTGAAATAAAATTAAGTGAGATTATTACATATATATAAGAGGAAAGTATGTGTTTGTTCGGTTTTTGGTTCTTTATGCACGCCCACACCGTTGGACTTACGAAGACCAAATTTGGCACAGTGATGGATTAGCGCAAGAGGGAGCTAACGCCGTAAAAATTATTTTAAAATTCGAATTAGATTTTTTATTTAATTAAATAGCGAAAATTAAGCTATTTTTCGATGTTTTTCGCCAATAACTTCTGAAACACTTTTGGTACGAAAATTATTTTTACATCACCTCAAAGAGCAGAAAATTATCTTTCTAGTGGTACCAATTTAATTGTTGTAACATTTTTTCTCTGACTGTAATTAACGTTTCAAAATTCATTTTAAGGTATCCGACTGTGTTCGGAGACATTTTTTGAAAAATAACTTATATATATTTTTTAATGTTATTTTTCAACTTCATATGTTTTAAAACTATGAAAATATTGAAAAATTAGTCTTTTAAAATAATACTTTTTAAAAAAACTGAGAAATTTGAAGAAAAATGACTAAAATATTTGCCTTACGCTAACAGCCATAGACATTAGAGTACATTTTTACTAAACAGAGTACATTTTTATGACAGTTATCTGTGTTATGCTCTAAAATATTTCTTGTACTTCAAAATAGTTTTGAGATATAGCTGAACATATATAGTTACTAAACTGGTGATTTTTCATAAAAAATGCTTTTCGTTTATATTTAAGCACTTAAAAATAATACTTAATTTTAAAATTAACCTTAGTTTTTAGAGGAAAACATCAAGCATATTACAGAAAACAATCTCAGAAAATTTCACATCAAGCTTGAATAACGTTTTGAGAAATCATTGTTACGGTCGACAGTTTTCCTCAAAAATATCATTTCTCAGAAAACACATTTAAAGTTTTTATGCAACATAAAATAATGCTTACACTTCGGTAATAAAACAACTGTAACTCCATTTGTAAATCACGTAGAGTAAAAAGTGAGGCAGTTTTAGAAAGCTTGTTAAACAGGCTACAAAATTAAGTCATAAAAAGTGTTTTTAATAATTTCATCGAAAACGACGATTTTAAAACAGTCGGATACCTTAAACTCAAATTGCAACAATGCTTTTATTGTTATAAAATAAAATTCAAACTAATATATTTTTTCACCAAATCCTTTATTCACGTGTTTTTACCACCGTCAAAGCTAAGAAAATATTGCTTTTTTGTCAAGGTTTCTTACCTCCGCTGTTATTTTGTAGCTTGCACATAACTTCCGTTTTTATTTCGTAGGTTTTAATATACACTCAAATATCCAATGACGTTAGTTTAATTATTACGCGTTGTGAGTTTCAGTTTGACTTTACTTGTAGTATTAATAGAGAGTATTTATATTTAGTTTTCATTCCCCTAACTGAGGTTAAAAGTAGGGGAAGATGGTGTACCTTGGACATAAGTGTACCTTGAACCTATGCCGATTTTAGCGTCATCTGTATAGATGTGTAGAAAATGTTATATGTATTTTGTACACTTGCCACCAGAGGTCCCAGTGTACCTGAACTTATTTGTCAAGGTGCTCATTTGAATGAATGAATCCTGAGAAAGGAAATTGACCCATCAAAAGTAATTTCTTTCCTGTTGAATTTTGTGTTAATAGTTCCTAATCATACATAAATTACTTTATAGTAAAATGCCTAACTTATAAAGCACAGTTTTAGCTATAATAAAATGTGTTAGAAATTATGTTAAGCATAACCTCAATTTAGTAGTCAGCCATTTTCCATGAAATGGCCAAGTGGTGTACCTTGGACCATGCCCAAGTGGTGTACCTTGGTGCATGACCACTACACAGTCTACCACTTATGTTGTGGAAAAATGTGATTTAATGTGGAAGTTACCACATCCCGTGTTGACTGGAGGATCTGAAAGGCAGCTTCGGAAATTAACATTTGGAATTCACTTGTCGAATTACAATGTTGGTTCAGCCTACTCATAGGAATGAAATTGTTGCTGTAATAATTTTATATTCGGTCTAATCTAAGACCTCATTAAGTAAAAGTGCTCATTAACATTTTTCTGTAGCTAAAATACCAATGAATGTTTATGTTCAAACTATTCGGTTAGATTTTTTAAATCTAGGAATAGCTGGTCCAAGGTACACTACCCATGGTGTACCTTGGTCCTATTTGCACTTTTTTTTAAATTGTAAATAATGCACTGAAATACTTTTTTAAAAAATCTACAAAAAATATATGTTGTGTATAAAGGCCTAAAATATGAAAGAAAAATTGTTTTGTTACCTTTCTTTTAGTAATTATCCAATTAAAAATTAAAAAGTAAAGATGGGACCTAGGTACACCACCTTCCCCTACTCTAATAGCAAAATATACTCTACAATATTTTTAGGATGTCTTCACGATATTGTGCGGCATTAAGAATATCGAAGAACATCGTGGAGTATCGTACAATATCTTGTGCTAATAGGGTATTCTTTTTGTTCGAGCATTCTTCTTCAGCGAAATTCTTTCGAGTGAGAATTGTTCTCGAGCGATTTTGACTTTCTTTGTCTGATTTATAAAACATTTTTAGAAGCTACGCAGTAACCAAGTTATATAGTATAAGTACATTTGTACATTGTAAAAACTGTATTAGTTATTTAACTATATATTGTTTAAAATAAATGTTCTTTTTCGAATTTTCTCGCATTTTCATTCAAACCATACTGTTATAAGATGGTAAAAAGGTATATTTGAAAGTTTTAATTCAACAAGAAAGGATGCAAAGAAGACTTGCGTTTATTGGAGAAAGTTGGTGACAATATTTTTAGGGGGGAAAACAGGAGGCTGGTACAGTAGACTCTCGATTAACCGGGATCGGATTATCCGGGACGACCCCAAAAAATTTACAGAGAAAAATCTTAGAAGATTTGAGAAAGCTAGTCTGTTCTGAAAATGTGGATGAAGAAGCAGTGGAAAATGGATTAACGAAGATTCGGCATTGGAATGTTGCGAAGTTTTAAGTGACGATGATATTGTGTCCCGTGTAACTTGTGGTTCAGAAGAAACAAGGAATTTCGAAGAATGTCCTGTAAGTGATGAGGAAAATCTTGTAACTCATCAAAAATTAAGTCTCGGTGACGCATTAGTACACACTGAGGCGTTACTTAATTGCTTGGAGCAAGAAGATGAAAGCCCACCTGCAGAAAAAATGACATTGAGAAATCTGCGTAGTATAATTTGTGGAAGAGTAAATGAAAAACAAAAACAGACTTCTATCATTTATTTCTTTTCAAAACAGTGAGGTAAAAAACATCTCTGTTTTTTTAATTGTACGAATTGTAAATCTAAATAACATTAACATTTCTTCTTAATTCTTTTTCTTTTGTATTAGTTAAACTATTGATGTCTTATTGTATAATAATTTTACATTTTCTATCATTTTTTCAAACATTTTCATCAAAATTTGCATAAATTGGATTATCCGGGATATTCGCTTATCCGGGACGAAGCATTTCCCGACCATCCCGGTTAATCGAGTGTCTACTGTATATGAAAAAATATGGATTCCGAGTAACGCCTGGTTTTCAGCTAGTAATATGACAAATGCATAATGAAACGTTTATAACATTTAAAATTGTAATCTTGCTTACATGCCTATCAATATTTTTTAAATGAGTACTTTTTCATTGAATGAATATTTTTTTTATCTTGTTCTGACAATATTTTGGAAACATCTGAATAAGAAATATCCTTCATATTCAATTCTACGGCAAGAGTTGCAGCTAGACTATCAACATTCACTTTCGATTCTCGCATGTCCTAAAATAATTAGCAATTGAAAAAATACCCTTTCAACTGCTGCATTAGTTCCAACGCAACGCAACGTAAATAGAACAAGACAAAATAAATATTCAGGGGGAATTTGTTCATTTTTGAAATGGCTGAATATTTTCACCCATCTTTTAACGATTTCAGTGTGTTTATTTTCCCATTATATTAATTTTTCGGAATTTAAATATATATTCAGCCTTCTAATTTCAAATATTGAAAAGGAGCACATGTAGGAGGACACTTTTAAAGAGAGGACAGGACTTATAAAAGAAAAATTGTCCTTCCAAAAAGAGGACGGTTGGTCACCTTCTTAAAAATAAAGCTCAGAAGCTGACAAGAAGAACTGAATTTTTCTTTCTTTTTAAAGGAGGAAATCGTTTGCAAAGGAAGAATATTTTAAATTGTTTGAGAGACATTTTCAGGCCATTGTAATCAAATTTGGCAGAAGCACTTTGGCACCGATTTATTTATTACGGTTGAATCAAAATAAAAAGAAAACAGAAAAATTGGAAGGCGAATTTTGTCTGTTACCAACAGAATCGGGGTTATTTGGTCTTGTGATTGTAGTGCTTTATTGCAGAAAATATTTTTCAATCTGTTTTCTTTTCAAACAAGTCAATCATATTGGGAATTTTAACATGTGTCAGATTTTCTTCTTCCTGAGTTCATAGATAAATTCTTTGTTAAACAGAATGGCAACTTGAAGATTTTTCAATAATAGCAAAAAAAAAATAGAACTAAGTAGGAGAAGGAAATAACAAGAAGTATTTAAGAAAGGGGTTGTTTCGGGTTTCTTGGTAAAAATCAATTGATTCATGGTTATAAGATTTAATAAAAATTAAGTAAGCAAGCACCACGGCATGAAAAAGAAACTTCTTCTTGTCATCTAGCTTTAACAAAATTATTCTTAACTTAGTTTTTAACCTAGGAGAAAGAAAAACGTGACAATGAGGATAGCATACTTTCATTTAACAAAAAGAAATTATGAATGAATGAAGAAAACAGAATTAAGTAAATACAAATATATCATTTTAAAATAAATTACGATATATATAAAAGGTTACTGCCTATACAAATATGCTTTACAAAGCACAAATCATATATAAACAGCTATCAAAAAATATTGTTTTTTTATATAATAGTAAAGAAATTTGCAAAAAATTTCAAGACAATTAAGCAAATATTAATGTATGTAACAGGGAATTCCTTAAAAGTTAGTCGAAAAAATAGAGATTTTTACCCAAACAAATTTGTAGATAATATTTTAAAATTACAACTGCTGAGTATAGCTCTTATTATAAAACTTGTGCTTATATTTCAAATTTTCTTAAACAGTTTTTAGAGATTTTTATTGACGTAAAAACGAACATAATGTATTGATCAATACTTAATTTCATTTAAAATTTCTGGAGCACAAATCATGTATATCTTCCATATAAGGATTCCTCTAATTTTATGCTTAAAAATAAAACTTTCAGCCACAGAAAATGAAATTAAAAATCATTTCTGAATCCACAACAGTGCTTGCAATTTATTTTGCAAAGAAAGAACTACAGAATTACCGTAAAAATAAAATTATGTTCAGACGCCAACAAAGCATTCTTCGTCAATTTATCTAATTATTCCAACATAGAAATTAAATTTAAAACTCAACTTCTTCAGAATTTATTAAGAGTTAACTATGTCTTCGAATAAACCGAAAGAAAATTGCTACAGTAATTGTCTGACAATTTTTATTGCCACTTACCAAGCAATGAAAATTAAATCTTCCTGTCGAAACCTAATTAAAACCTTATCAATTTAATTATAACGTTTAGTTCAAACTTAAAAAAA
>BGPR01002948.1:114760-136811 GCA_013235015.1 Araneus ventricosus
TTTAATGCATTTATGTCATTTTTTAAAGCAAAATTTGATGAGGATTTATTCTTATCTTTTGTGACTTACTTAATGACTTATCCTCGCATCTCTCAGAGAATCTTGGATGAACTGAGTCAGTTCAACCAATGACCCTGTGATATGAAAGCGTCAGTGGCGTAGTGACTGGAGGACAAGGAGAGATGCCACGGGCCCCGTTTTATGGGGGTGTCATGGAGTCGAAACTTTAATGCATTTATGTCATTTTTTAAAGCCAAATTTAATGAGGGAGCTGAAAATCAATACCATGCTTGGGCAGCATTTAGGCTTGCTAAGCTACTAATGATGATTGGGATAAGAAAAACAAAGCATGTTTTCCGGGCACCATTTACCATCGCTACGCAGCTGACCACGGTAACAAAACATTACCCTTTTGTCCCTTTTGAAATGAAATACGACGAATGAAGAGGCGAAAAAATACCATGTCTTGAGGCCCATTTACACAAGATAAGGCACTAATAATGAAGAGAGGGGGCGAAAAACCCCATTATCATCAGGGTGCAAATCACCCTCGCTACGCCACTGCAAAGTGTATACTTTACTACCAGGCTATCATGGCCCTAAAGGGTGGTAATAGAGACATTTATTTCAAAGGATTCCTGGAGTACCCTCTAGTAGCTAACTTTTCCTTCATGTAATGATACGGAATATTTTTTTTCAAGAAAGAAAGAGTGAATAAATATGTAAAATGAAGTTAGGGACTTTTAAATACTTTTTCACGAGAACAAGAATATTCTGTGACATACTTTTCTCAAGAAGTAATATTAGTTCATGTTACCGTGCTCCTTATGACTCTCTCTCAACGGTTTATATGGAGAAATATTGAAAGTTAAACAAAATCCAGAAATGGTCCACACAAAAATCCAGAATTCACCCCCAACAAATATGATAAAATAATTCAGTTGCTAGAGATTTACAAATCGATTATTTTTTATTTTATAATGTGTTTTTTCTGAGGTAGGAAGGAAGGTTAAGGAATTTTTCACGTAAAAGTTCTTGTTTATTTGTAAATGCATTTACCAGGTTTAATTACGGATTTCCCTACTTATAAATACTAAAAATTTTTTAACATGTATTCTGATGATCTTGATGTGTTTAATACGTCTTATGGTGTTTTTAAGACTGAATGTTTGCGGCTTTTGTGTTCTTGAAGTGTTTTTATTTTGTGTGCTTTTTAAATTCGTGTTGTGTTTTTCAGTGATTTCTGTGTCTATCTGTTGTTTTTTATTAATCTGCGATTTTTCTGTATCACGCACTCTGCAATTGCAGTTTATTCTGTAATGTGCATTTTGTAAATAAATAAATAAAGCTAGTTTGCCACTGTAAATCTACACCTGAAATTGCATCTTCTTTCAAAATAGATGAGACTGACTTTTCTTTCAGGGCAGAAGAAGTTGTCCAGCATGTTTCGTGAGAGTCCCGAATTCTTCCAAATCATGTGATTGTAATGTTTGGTGTTTGGCTACCGTTGGCGATGGTTGAAAGATCACTTGAAGCAATTGCTTCCTTCCACATGGTTGTTTTTTGTAAACACGCCAGTGTTAGGCGTATTCGTTTTCCTGAGAGAAGCTACATATGTGGTCATTTTGAGAATAGCTGTGGCTTCTCAGTGCGACACACTTCACTATCTTTGTTTATGTGTGTTGTCTACATGAAAATAGATATAACACCAGGTTTTAGAAAAAATATATTACTTCAAGAGACGGAAACATCACAGTGGACATCGTACCTACAGAATAATTTCATTTAAGGGGACATACGACTCTTAAGCCTCGAAACAATGGTTGAAAACTGTCAAATTCGATACATTATATCTCTGAAACAATGCAATTCACGAACTCACTTTTTTCTAGAAAAATATCTATTCTTTCTGCTATAGTACACACATTTTCAAACCTTAATACTTGCATGTATTTCTTTTGAGAGAGTAATAAATATGGGTATAGTTTTTTGATAAAAATTGAGATAGTCACCTTGCGCGCACGATTATGGGTAAAATATTGGTCTAAACGCAATATTTTGAGTATTTCAGTACAGTAGAGTCTCGATAATTCGAGTTTTCCATAAATCCGAGTTAGTGAAAAAAAATCAGTTTATCTCCCAAATAATGACCAACACATACACAACTCGTGAAAGTGTTACTGCATCTGGATTTTATTGTTGTTCGACGGGTCATATGTCCATTGCGCACGCCGAAGCCACCTGCAGAAATGCCCCCTCCCAAAGAAAACTAGATATATATAAGATTGATATATAGGAGCAATGTGTTTAAACAAAAAAAAATGACAATTATTTTAAGAATAATTAATTTGTTGCTATCAGCAGTAATGTAAAAATATGCAAGTACATTTTTCATTTAAATATACTACACTGAAATTCAAAAATTACTTTTATTTCTATTTATTTCTTTATTAAATTTTAAAATTTCGATAATTCGAGCTTTCGATAGTTCGAGGTAGGCCCAGTCCCGTCCACCTCGAATTATCGAGACTGTACTCTAATCCAAACAGTCTGTTTAAGAAATTCAACCACAATTTATTTATCTATAAATTTAATTTCTATTTTATATGCGAATTTAAAATAAAGTGTTAAAAATAGTTAAAATTTCAACGTTTCTATCCCCCCCCCCCACAAAACTTCTTTGGAAAGAAAATGTACAACAATTGTGGTTCAATTTATAGAACATAGCGTAATATATATTCAGTAAATTTATGTAAAAATATTCAATAGTTCTTGAAATATTGTGCGCGCAAAATAAAAAAAAAACACATTTTGAGATACAGTGCTTTCATTCATTCACTACGCACTCCGAACCAGCCTGCCATTATTGGAGTAAGTCTTTACATGGCCAGGAGGGGGAGTTTTTTTTAATTATGTTCAAAGACAATTACATACTACAACGAAATACTGGTGGACAATTATACATCGAAAAAAATTCAAAAATTTAATATAAATAGCAAAATCAATGTGGCCACAACTCAATCAGCCAAAAATGGCCGAGAGAAGATACACAAAATGCCAGGGTGAAGTAACAGCAGTACATAAAAAAAACCAAACAATAGATTTTAAAAAAAGTCAATTTAAATCCAAGAGAGATATAGTGCTTTAAGGGTATGGCACTTTTCAATGTTTACGTTGAATGGCTGATACATTTTCCTTAATAAGTTTCATAATTATACTAATTTTTTTAACGCGCATTATTTTAAATTGTTCAGAAATAACTGGTGAATAATAGATATATTTTTTTCAAAAAATCGAAAATTTTCGAGATTTAACAGTCGCATGTCCCCTTAATAGCATGATGGCAGACATTTGCGACTTTAGATCGGAGAATGGTAGATTCCACACTTGATTCCACTAATGATCAAATTCTAAGAATTCGTAAATTGAGAGTAGAAGTTCGCAGATTTTCATCCATTCGTATGAAGCATCCTTAATTGTTTTAAATTGTTCAGAAATAACTGGTGAATAATAGATATATTTTTTTCAAAAAATCGAAAATTTTCGAGATTTAACAGTCGCATGTCCCCTTAATAGCATGATGGCAGACACGATTCTGCGACTTCCAAGAATTCGTAAATTGAGAGCAGAAGTTTGCAGATTTCCATTCATTCGTATGAAGCATCCTTAATTGTTTTCCCGATCTTCAGGAAAGGAACAGAACTAAATTATTCATTTCTCCGATCAGCGCCAGGAGATTAAGCGAGATGGTAATCGATTCTCCGTTATTTGTCTCAGACTGCAATGAAGTGTTCATTTTATCGCAGTTTTATATTTAGTGATGAAATTATTAGAAAGGAAATTTGATATTCTCATCTCATTTTCCCAAATCGATGGAATTAATATATCCCAGAAGGGATTGATTCCATTTGTTTTAATCAGTAGCTATGAAGATATGCAGATGTATTTATTTTATTCACAAGTATTTACTGAGGTTTAAGGCGTTTTAAAAAATTATTTTAAAGGTAGTGTAAATATTTTTACAGTAGCAAATATTCGATGTAATGGATTCTCCGTTATTTGTCTCAGACTGCAATGAAGTGTTCATTTTATTGCAAAGTTTTATATTTAGTGATGAAATGATTAGAAAGGAAATTTGATATTCTCGTCTCATTTTCCCAAATCGATAGAATTAATGTATCCCAGAAGGGTTGGATTCCATTTGTTTTAATCAGTACAATGAAGATATGCAGATGTATTTATTTTATTCACAAGTATTTACTGAGGTTTAAGGAGTTTTTAAAAATTATTTTAAGGGTAGTGTAAATATTTTTACAATAGCAAACATTCGATGTAAATTTTTAAACTTCTTGCACAAACATTTCTTTTTGGAAGCCTTAAAATGATTCTTTCCAGAAAACCATTCACTCAGAGACAATTAGGTTTCCCTGTATAACATAACATTTTCAAAGTTAACCCATTCGCTTCCAGCATCATTTAGAGCCCAGTCAGACTCTACGAATATACTACGAGATATCTCGTAGTTGGCAGTGAATGGGTGAAATAGAAAATAGTCAATAGAGAAGATATAGTTTGAATGAGGTTCAAACAGAAATCCATAGGAGGAACTTCGTTTATCCAAAGGATACTGAAAATAAATCGCAACTAAAAATATGATAAGGAAAATCCAGAATCGATTTTTGACATGGATTCGTAGTTATTTGCATGTAATAAGAGACTCTAGACTGTAAAAAAAATCCCGTAAAATTTACGGTTTTAAACTGGCATTTGGGTTGGTTGTGCAAAACCGTAAAAGTTACGAAGTAAATCCGTAGTCACAACGGTTTTTTACCGTATGAAATCAAGTTTTCACCGTAAAAATTAAGTCCTCGAAGTAAGTGACGTCATCGACTGAGTTGAGTTGTTTTTCTCCTTCTGTTCGAGTTGAGTTGAAATGTGCTGATGTGTATTAACAATTTTGAATATTAATTCATCAAGGCTTAATTATTAATTTCAATTAGTTTAATTAATATAATTTTTAATTGAACTTACTTGGACGATTTCGATGCAAGATGGTGACAAAACTTCTAACTCCTCCGAGCCGGGGATCGAAACCGCGTTCATAGAAATAAAAGGCAGTCACTCTAACCACTAGACCACTGGAGACTTCATACAAAAAAAAGAAAAAATAATCTATTTGAGTTTTAAAGTCACTATAGCTCTAGTGGCGCCACCTAGTGGTGTAAAAATCAATTATTGCCAGAACACGTGTTTTAAGGTTACGGAGATGGAACCCTATTAAAAACATGAAATGAATGCAACAAAATTACATTTAAGAAAAAGGGAAAGTTATCGTACGGAAAGCAATACCGTATGACGAAAAATAGAATTTGAACTGACGGTTTTAAACCGTTTATGGCTGGAGAAAAAAACGGTGAAAAACCGTTTTGTCAACAAAACAGCTTTAAACCGTCAAATATACGGAAAAAGTCCGGGAAAAAAACGGATATTTTTTACAGTGTTTGAGGAGAGGTTACATCTTCATATCTTCTCCTCATATTAACAGATGTATTTCTCAATTTATTTGCCACAATGATTATATTTACATTTTAGCTTTATATATAAAAGGCAATTACCATGACTCACTCTTCCAAACCACTGGGACTTGAAATTTGGCATGCGGTTGCTTCCTGGGGGTAGGTGCTCACTAAGTAAGGAATTTTCGAAATTTTAATTATAATTTAAATTATTTAAAGATTACTTTAAACTTAACGTTTTTTACGGAATACCTTCGGATCCTGTCATCGCAAAAAACCATTTTTACATCATCTTAAAGATAAAAAAATTAGCTCTTCAATGACACCGATCTTATTTCCATGCGACATTCGATTCAATTTTGATTAATGTTTCAAAATGTTTTAAAACATGAATTGTAACAATGTTTTTATTGTTGCAAATAAAATTCAAACCATCTGATTATTTCAGCAAATCTTTTATTCACACGTTTTTGAAATTGCTACGGTTGTTATAGTAAAAATTGTTTTCTTGGGAAAATGGCTCCAAAGCAGAATTGTCACTTTAGTATTCATTGCATTTCTGAAATATTTTATCGCGCATGCTTCAAAGTAATATTTTTGTAAAGCGTGGTAACAGTTATTTGATTTCAGGTTACTAATTACAAAAAGGTTCAGGATTACAAAAAGGCAATAGTGTTCTGGAGAATAACTCATTTTTAAATTTTATTGTCTACCTCCTATACTCCCGGGTATTTTAGATGTCTATGAAATTTTTGCCGCCTCACCTTTTGTACCCACTGGTTCACACCTGCATCCAGTATGTTCGGCTTTCGCGACCCCATTCAGCGTTGATCATTCTACCGATGAGTAATAGATGAATTGAGTGAAAGTTATTTGAAACTCAGTTTGTAAGTTTCGTTAGCTGCGATTCATCATACTGTAACAAAATTGTCGTGTGGGTGTACGTGAATGCAATCCTATAAGCAGGATTAAAAAAATAAAGCTCTTTATTTTACAAATATTCTAGGAACATAAACGTAGCACAAGTATTAAAACAGCACTCGTAAAAATTCACAGCAGAGATTACCAATAAATCTTAACACAGCGCTCAAAGGTTTCTTATGAGCTCACCAGCCTGCTTGCTGATCAAAATCCAACTAACTCTTCTTAGCTTGAGAGTTTGCTTTTATACTTTTTCAACAGGAAGCGACTTCATTACATAGGAAGTAACGTAATCTCCAGAAAGTTCATGAAGCCAGTAGAAATAGGTTGAAAGTTCGAGGTCCTTCTAGAAAATTCCTTTTGTCGCCAAAGTCGTCAACTGTACCGCCAAGTGGCCAAAACGGTCGCCAAATTTGTCGTGAAGGTCGCCAAATTTGTCGTGAAGGTCGCCAAGATTAGCATCTCAGGGAAACGACTTTGTAGCTTTGTAACAATACAGAATTGTATCGCTGGCATTTTAAAATTTACGTCTTTAAATATTTTACCATCTGCCAAATACAATAAAATATTCCGTTTTTTTTCATCTTTGCTGAGTTATCGTGGCTGAACCTGCGATGGGCAATGCTATAATTAATATAAAATAAAAAATAAAAACTAATTCAAACGGGCGAACCAGCTGAGCTCCGAAAGCAGCTAGTTCTTTATAAAAGAGGCTTATTTAAAAACGCTAAAGTTTGACAAAGTTTTGAATAGCAAATCAATACACATAACAATTCTCTTATCTATCATTGTGTTATTATTATCATCATAATTTTATTTCATTTCATTTCATAGACTGGAAAAATACTCATTATTTATTGAATAAATGTTGAGTGGCATATGAAACTATTTCCAGTAAGTCTTATATTATCTGTAACTTTGAATAGCTTTGTTAAGCTCTTGAAACAATCAAAAGCTTCTCAAGCACTAAAATATTTAACGCAATTTCCCGTGTGGTAAAGTGATCAATAATCTTATTCAACAATCCATCCAAACTAGTTTTATGAAACACAGCGCATATAACCTTCTGCACAAATATTTTTAATTGTCAAATGACAGTAGGTTTTAAATAACAGACAAGAAAATTCCATGTATTAGCTTTAATAAAAATGCTTATCGTCAGACATTCTGTGATAGATTAAGATAATTAACTTTCTGTTTGTTGGAACTTTGATGAAAAGTTAATTTTAGGGAAGTTAGGCCAAAGCTTAAAAAGAGAAATAGGATATTTCCTCATTGTTTAAAGTAAACTTAAAGAGCTTATTATTCTAGCACAGTACGTGTAGTTCTTGTTACAGCAAAATCTATCATTTTAAGTCCTTTCACAATTTATTAAAGCTTAGAATGATTTGCGACATAGATTAATTAGAACAAGTTTAGAAACGGTAAACAGAAAAAATTGTCTTAACAAATTATTTTGAATATTTAATGTGGTTCTTAATTTTCATAAAGAAAGATGGGTAAGAATTTCATACAAATGAAACATATTTGAGTTATATATTGAACATTATTAAAATTTAATAAAAAATTATGCATAAAGTCTAGAGATCAAATATTGTAAGAAATATTGTTTTTTAAGAAAAGGCGAGAAAACTGAAATCTGGTTATGAAAGACTTCTAATAGGATAAGAGCATTTCCTGAAAAATTGCATTTTTTCTGCTACGCATTGTATCAGACACATCCGATTTAAAATTTTTAGCTAATAATATACAATAATTTATTAGAAATTAACATTTAATACCAAAAGGTGATTAATTCTTAAATAATTCCTATTTTCTGATATTTTACATTATTTTTCTACTTCGGAAATGAGAAATATATTTTATATTGTAAATAACTAAATTTATTTGTAGTTAAAAATATTTCTTAGAAGGAAATATATAAAGAGACACAATAAAGTTGACTTGATTTTCATATTTACAATATGCTCTGTATAACGGATATTGTAGAATGAAAAATTTGAATAGCATCCTATTCAAGACTTTTTAAGGAGATTGCTTAACATTTCTCCAGATGATTATATAATTGATATATCCTTGTCGGCTCAGTTCCATTTTGGGACCTATATTTTCTGTTCACAAGAGAATGTATAAAGACAATAAATATTTTTTACCACAAAAAATATTTTTTATAGATTATATAACTTACTGACAGCGATCAAAAATGAGAATCAGCAATTCAATCCCAAAGCTGATTCCGATATTTATGCCATTGTAATTATGAAAGAAGTTGCATATCATTTTAGCAAGCACGTTAACCTCTATATAGAATGTTTCAGTACAGAGTGCACAACTTCTGGAAGGAATAAACTGCTGAAAGATGAATTAGAATCACAAAAATCGCAATGCCTGAAGCGACGTCTTCATGCGATAGATGACATCGTACTTCCTCAAAACATCACAACAGAAAAATAAAATCTTAACTGCAGAAGAGTGTGGATGATATCACATTTGAGGATCGCACGCAACGCATATATATATATGGAAAATGGAGAGAGATGCATTCTGATTATACTTCATCTTTAACCCTCTGATTCCTAAGGTCATTGAAATAAAGGGACCTCAAAATACGGAAACTTCCTAGATCCCCTATCAAAGATAAGGGAAATTCACTTCCCCCCTCTAAAACCGCAATGACAGCTGGCATTGTCCGAATTGCAAGAAAACTCCCCTCTTCCCCAAGCACATCTGGGCGAGCCACTCTAACGAAGAAAGCACACGCCGCGGGTGTGAAAACATTCCCACTTAACGAAAAGGGGTGAATATTTCAGATTGACATTCGGACGTTTCGGACGGCTATCGTGTTTTGTTTGAAAGGACGTATTGGACGGTCCCGTATGGATAGAGTTAAAAGTAGATAAATACATATGTAAAATGCCTACAGCTTTTTGAGATTGTTTGAATTATCTAACTTTATTTGAAGGTGAATATTCAACAAAATTCTTTTAAAGGGATAAAGATTTATCAAAAGTCCATTGCAGACATTGTGACTAAAACTGGTATAGGAAGTATTTGGATGGAAGATGATTAAAACTTCAGTTTTTCCGTCTTATAACATTCTACTTTCATTATCTAGTTACTTGTAGCTTCGGAAGGCAATTTTACCGCCTTTATTCTTCATAATGTCAACACTAAATAAAATATTAATCATTAAATTCCTTCGAAAACTAACCCAATCATACTGCATCTCAAAACATAAACTTTGGTCCCACTTGAAAGCACTTTTCTATTGGGCTTTAAGGATAAGATCTCTCATAAGAGCGAAGGAAGATCAATAATATTGGATGGTGTCTGTGTCCCGTTGGGAATGTCGATTGGTAATTAAATGAGGATGTGCGCGTTTTGCGAACACTTACCCCGGAGACAAAAATTGATGGTTTCTGTGAGAATGGGAAGATGAGACAGCATAGTCGAAGGGTGTGACAACAATTAGGAGTTAACCCTGGATTCAAGGGGTTTAGCAAAGACTGTAATAAAAATTAGACACGGGATCTTTATCTTGGAAATCAAAGCAAAAGAAAGCAGAAAACTGCTAAAAAATGAATTTAAAATCACAGTAACATTTGACCCATATATTTGTTACAGCGATTGTCAACCTTCCAAAAATTCGAACTTTATTTTCCATATCTGATTAATGATCCCCTAGCTCATCCCTACTTTTAGTGGCATTTATTGGATTTTATGTGTCCCCTTTCTTCTAATGATTTGTAAATTTTTAAATATAAATAGTCGAAACAAATGTCGCGTTATTTATTAATATGTTAGATAAAAGGTGAAATGAAATAATAAATGTCCACGTATGTTATAACCTTAAATGGAAGATAATGAGGTTAATTTCAAATTGAATAAAGATTATTATAGTGTAAACCGTGAGAAAACTATCTATTTTGGATTAAATGGCAAATCTAGTTTTCGACAAAAATAATTCAAAGCATATGAAAAATAAAAAAAAATTAAATGTCCGCTTTTAGATTAGAAATACGATGCTCATCAGTCCAGGGACATAACATGTGTTTCTGTCGATTGGTTACGTAAACAGGTCCATTAATTTAATAATTTTTAAATCCACAAAGGGGTGCGTTTCTTCTAAAACGGAATACAGGTTACTAGTGAATTAAACTAAATTCTGCTAAAATATGCCAATAACTTTAAAAAATGAGGTTCATGTCTAGAACTATTTAACTGGGCGTAAGTATACATAGCATAGTGTGCCATCCATAATCAACTTCTGTAACTAACCACTGGATTTGATTCTCTTATCTACGGCAAGATCTTATGGCATTGCAGATCTTTAAATCTTTTGCAATTTCATGGTATAACCACAAGTGTTACGCATTTAACACTCTCACACAGAGCGAGGAGGTCCCGGGCTGTCTGAAAATTCCCCTTAACAGCTACGAAGGCCAGTCTGAGGCGGTTGGCTTCCTCTGAGGGGAGGTTCTGAGGTCGCTTCGGAGATAAGCGCGGTAGGTGGTCCAATTATCCTTGCCAACCACATCCCATATCCGTGCGCTTTAAGGGAAGGTTACAGCAGGGGTAAAGGGGGTAAACGACCACCAAGGTTGGAAGAGTCCAATTCATGGCATATCCTCCAAAAAAGGCCCGGTTTCAAAGGGGCTAGAAGAATAAAGTCGCCTCGGGATTAAAGAATTAATAAACCATGCTGTATATACAGTCTTGTTCCATATTATACAATATAATTTGATGCTGTAAATTTTGTTGGATCCCATATTATATTCTGCAATATTTCTACTGCCATGGCGTATGGATATATTTATTGCTATTGAGGGAATATGATGCCAGGATTGGAACTCAACATGCGACAGTAAGGTACGACAGGTATATCCTTCAATCGATTTAAAAATTAAGGATATATACCCCATTAGCACAAGATTGCTCAACAATATTCCTACGATATCTTTACGATATTGTGCGGTATCCAAAATATCGTAGCAACATTGGGGAGATATCGTAAAATATCTTGTGCTAATAGGGTAATGTTTCTTAAACCCTTAAGGATCGCATTTTCTTTGCTATCTAATAAAATGACCCCTCCTGTTTTGGAAAGAGGCTGTCGTTTTCATTCATCTAAGAAGGCATAGAATACTTGAGATGCTTATGGATTCTACGGAATTTTTGTGTCAAATTATAAAGCTAATTACTGATTAAACTTTAGTTTAAAAGCCTAAAAATGCAATAATTCGATGCACGTCACAATGACGGGCGCGAGTCTTGAGGGATTAATCAAAATCCCTATTTTAATGAAATATTTTGAAATTTCAAGTAACTGTAATTGCAAGTTTAAAACAAAGACTATTAACTATTTACAGTCAATAAAAACAGATTCCAAGAAAATTGTTTTCGTTTTCATTTGATCTATCCTTTTTCACAATGACCAGAATGGAGCTGATCTCCAAGTAAAAATATACAGCTGAAGAAGAGGTAAAACTTTTCGCCCGCATAATGGAAAAGAAGAAAGAAAGACGGCAAAAACAGTCGAGCTGGCTCTTAACTAAGGCGGAAACAGATAGGTAAGAGCGGTAAGAAAAGAAGTTGTAGGAAGATTTACCTCAGAAAGAATTGATAGCTGAAAGAAAAGATATGCTTTTTTTGCTTATATTTTCTTTCGACAAAGACATGGATAGAGTCTCGCTTGGCAGTCATCATTTATTCTTATTTTGTTTATATTCCTTTCTCTTTTTTTCTCTGTCTTCTGGTGATGAGAAATTTATACCGAGGAGCATTAAATCAGTGAAAGTAAAGTATTACGAATCGTAGGAGAAAGAATTGAAACTCAGATTGAAAAAAATCATACCTGATATAAACAAAGATTATACTTTTCAGCAAAAAGTAGTATACATTTTTATAAACTGTCTATGAAAGTAGTATCAAATGCATTCGCTACTATTAGTCGGTCTCGCGACATGTTTGTGAAAGCTGTAGTATGTAGATTAATAAAGGACAATTTCAATGATACGAGGGTAAGTCATTAAGTAAGTCACAAAAGATAAGAAAAAAATAATTTGAAATGATAATCACTTGGGAATAATTTTATTTTTCAACATAATCTCCACCAATGTTGATGCACTTATCCCATCGTTTGATCATCGCCCCAATTCCGACTGCATAAAATTCTTTGGGTTGCTGTCTCATCCACAGTAGGACTTCGTGTTGAACGTCGTCATCGTCGTCGTCAGATTAAAATCGCTTGGGGCTAAGTCTGGGCTGTAAGGTGGATGCTGTAGCACTGACCAACCAGACTTAGCCCCAAGCGATTTTCATCTGTTTGGTCCACTAAAACAATATCTCGGAAGCAAACACTTTATAGATGATGACGACATTCAACACGAAGTCCTACTATGGATGAGACAGCAAACCAAAGAGTTTTATGCAGCTGGAATTGGGGCTCTGATAAAACGATGGGATACGTTTATCAACATTGCTGGAGATTATGTTGAAAAATAAAATTGTTTCCAAGTGATTATCAGTGTAAATTATTTTTTTCTTATCTTTTGTGACTTACTTAATGAGTTACCCTCGTAGAAATATTTCTATAATACTTTACAATATTCCAAAACACAGAAATCAGCTTTATATTAATTATAAATAATAGGAACTAATCATTATTGCATTGTTACTAATGACCTAAAAGCTCCTTATGCTAGTGTTATATAAATATAACGTTTAGTCATTTTGATTGGAGGAAACAATGGCTTTCCTGCTTGTACCCAGGAAGGGCTTTTATACAATTTTATTTAACTAGATTTTCTTCCTGTTTGTAAGGAGGGAATTTTATAATCAATTTTTCACTCATTTCCTGATGTGTAGGAGTTTTGAAATTTTTTATAATTGTGTGTTCACGATATCAATATGTTGTTTTAAACTTTTCAGAATTTAATTATCAGTTAATCGATTAAGTAAATTAAATTTTGATTCCGTAAGAGTGACGCAAGCTGACAGTGAATTTGGAAAAAAGAGTTTTTAGCATTCGATAATATTTATTGTAATAAATTATCGAATATATTGCAGAATAAATAGTAGAAAATAATGAAAATAAAATATCTATTTTTTAATACACTTTTAAAAATGTGCTTTTAAAAACTGTTTCGATTAAATCTGTTTCTTCTTGAATTGTTCCTCACTGCCTGCTTCGACGGCTAACCATGAACTTCCAAACCGCCAAACTCATAAATTTATATCCAATATCTTCTATATGTTTTCCAATTTATGCTTATACTGTTGTGAATTTGTAACGAAGGTATTAATGTCTGAAATCTAATTGTAACCCGACGCAGCTTTGGCTGGATACATTCATAATGACTGAGCCCTTTAAATACGATTCTGAACGAGGAGATATTGTTCTTCATAAACGTAGGTGGGACTGTATTAACACCTTAGAAGCGGGAAACGTAAAAATACGATTTTCTCGAATTATCCAACATCAAACTTTTATTTCAAGAATTTGACTTACTTACTAGTTTAGATAAGTTGGACATGTTAATAGATGTCTGCAGAACACTTCCACTTATTCTTTTATGGTATAAACATTATCTAGAGCAGGCACAGTTATGTTTTGTCTTTTTCTTTGACGTTGCATCTAATTCGTATCCCGCACACAATGTCTTAAGTCATTCTACCCGTCTCTAGACGGTAAAATCCTCTCTTCTGAAATAGGGGTCTTGAAAACTTCTTACATTGGCAGTACAACTAAATTTCACATAGTGTGTTCCATATTCGAGTGTAAAAATTCTGAATCCTTCCCATCCTTTCTAGAAGGTAAAATCCCTCTCCACTGAAAGACGCTTTCTTGAAAACTTTGCATAGTGGTTTTACAATCATTTTTCATACAGTCAGATTCATGTCAGAGTGTATGAAATTCTAAAGATCACAGAATGTTCAAAGGCAATTCGAAATCATAATACAATGCTGTACCACGAAGGTATTTAATGGCATGTTCATGTATTTGATGTCATTGGAGAACTCCCGGAGTGTCGGAGAATCCATACTTCATATTAATATATATAATATTCAGAAGAGAACAGAATCCTCGAAGGCAACTCGGAATCATAATGCAATGCTGTACCACGAAGGTATTTAATGGCATGTTCGTGTATTTAATGTCGTTGGAGAACTCCCGGAGTGTCGGAGAATCCATATTTCATATCTAATATCCATATACAGGGTGTTCATTAATTATTATCGGGGTTTCCGTACCTCATAACTTTCGAATAAAAAATATTACGCAAAAACCGATTACGTATTCGTAAATTACAACTCAAAGAATTTTATTAATGATATTAAAAAGATTAATGAATTTTCACATGGCTGCCCTTCGTGGCTCGTAACACATCGAGACGAAATTCGATTTCCCTCCAAGTGTTCTCCAGCATTTGTGGGGTAACATTTTGGATCGCAGTAACAATTCTGCGCTTCAGTTCATCAAGGGAGGGCACAAGGGTCTTGTACAGAATGTTCTTGACAATCTCGTCTCGTTGATTTTCGTGGACTGCGAGTAAACGTTTCTTGGATGCGATCAACATTTTCCTGCGAAGTGTTCGGTCTTCCCGCTCCCTTTCGGTGTAGAACGCTACTAGTTTCCTGAAATTGTGTTAACCAGCGTCTGATAGAATTATCCGAAGGAGGATCTTTCTTGTACGTGGTACTGAAGCGACGTTCAGTACTTATGACTGATTTAGTTTCGAAAAACCACAATACACACATTGCTTTTTCTTGCACGGTCGCCATTTTTATTTATGACGTCATAATTACCGAGACTGCAAATGCGCTAAGATCGCATTGTTGCCACGTAAAATTCTTTGAGTTGTAATTCACGAATACGTAATCGGTTTTTGCGTAATATTTTTTATTCGAAAGTTATGAGGTACGGAAACCCCGACAATAATTAATGAACACCCTGTATAATATTCAGAAGAGAACAGAATCCTCGAAAGCAACTCGGAATCATACAATAATGCGGAACCAGAAACGTATTTAATGATATGTTCATGTATTTATTAACGTTGGAAAACTTCCCTGCTACACGAATATTTACAGCAAATATTTGACCCAATATTATCTGAGATATTTCAATACCATACCCTGTGATTAAACATCTGGACTGAAGGAGGTATTGAATATTTTTAAAATACCTTTTAGCAGATCTTTTCAATGAATAGCAGGTTCAATGGACGCTGTGCAACATACTAATGTTCCATCACTGTGGAACTTTAACTCATTTATCGTTAGTCAAAATTTTATATAATTTGGATTGATTACCTAAATGTCATTTATATTTTTGGTAGATAACATATTTGTTCCCATATGACAAACACAAGAAAAGTATAACTAATCCATCCACAATAGAAAATCAACATAGTATTTAATTCAGTAGATCTCTCGACTTAAGATTGCTCGGAAAGCTTCTCGTCTTTAATTTTTAGACACAGTACAAAAGGATACATGTACAGTTTTACACATTAAATATAGTGTAGAAGCAGTAAAATAGTAAGTAGACGTCTTTTTTGTGTTTAATTTAAATAACATAAAAACATTTACTGCCACTAATTGTTTATTTGAAAGTCTTTCTGATTAGCATCGAACACTGCTACAGCCTCTTCAACGACAATAATTTTTCTTGAAACGCACAATAGTGCTATTTATCAGTAAATTTCATGTACATTACAAATGTTTGCATGTACCTGTAAAATTTATGCTTACTTAAAATCGTTTCAGAAAATATCCTAAAATTTTCCACTACATCTTCAGAAAGTACTAACATTGTATACAGAAAGTCGTTAGATTTTAAAAGGCAAGTTTGAATTTAAATACAAATTATTGCTTTTTGGGCCCTAATTAAAATAGAGCATCAGAGCATAAACTACAACACATCGTGCCGTATTAAATTTCTATCATCAGACTGGTATTCATTACATGAAAATCAAGCTTGTGTTATCATTTTCGAATTTTGAATGGCATCTGAATAGAATATTAAATTGAAATTTCTATTCAGCTTTTGAAAGCAAGCTCCTGATTTTGAATGAATATGCTAATGAAGAATTCAGCTCAAATTTGTCAATGGCTGATGGTAATAAATTTGTTTTCATTTTCAGAGGAAGTTGTGAATATTTTAATCTGTGATTCTTTGTTCAGTATTCGAGATGGGATGATACATGTTAATTTAAAGTGTATATGTATAGTGGAATTGAACAGTAGAGTTCCATTCTAAGCAATTTTTTCTTTTTATCAAATAAGATGTTGGTTTTGGTAAAGCTGGAATTAATAATTGGAACTGCACAATTCCTTTTTTTGCCAATGATTGCAGCGATTTCGAACTTAAAGTAAGATTTCGTTTCAGGAATTATTTGAGTATATTTTTTGTTCTATCTCAATTGCTTCATTAAACCTAGGAGGATATTTTGTCAAATAAATGGTTCTGAATCGGAGCTTATTACTAAATATTAAGAATAGATGGTTTCTTTTTGGGTGTTTAAGATATTAAATTTGAGTTTCCAGAAAGACATTTGTCTTTAACCTTCCAGCGGGCGCGCGTTTTCAAGAGATACTTGAAATGTGCA
The DNA here is from genome assembly GCA_013235015.1 of Araneus ventricosus. Taxonomy (NCBI): domain Eukaryota; kingdom Metazoa; phylum Arthropoda; class Arachnida; order Araneae; family Araneidae; genus Araneus; species Araneus ventricosus. The sequence goes on from BGPR01002948.1 coordinate 131,811, forward strand.
TCCCATGACATATTTATATCGTTATTTTATATATTTAAGTGCAATTTTATTTATAATATCTTTGTTTACTATTAGGCTAATAAATACAGATAACATAAATAAAAGTTGCATTTATTTTTGTAAAATAACACGATATATATATATATATATAATGTATAAATAATACGATGCCCGATATGTCGTAAAATTTGCGTAGGCGCGCTCGCTGGAAGGATAAGAAAGTGCTGCAAAGTAATAAAGAAAATTAAAAAATAATAAAGAAATTAATAAAAAAAATTCGGCTACCGAAAGTTTGTAATTTCAAATATTATTATCAGTATGCTTATTTTCGATGAACTAGCACGTAGATAATAGTTAAATTATCATGCATAATTTAATAACGTAACGTATTATTAAATTAACATAACAAAAAATACTATTATTAAATCTTGCATTATATTCTCTAATAAATAAGCAAATAGTTTAATTATTCATATAGGGTCCGTTAAACTGTTAATATTTTAATGAGTTGCAATGGATGTTGTATAGAAAGAAAATAATGTCCATATACATGAGGATCAAAATGAGTATAGGCGCGTTTATTCCAATATAAATTCTGAATGGCTATAGTGATTTTGATGGAACTTTGGTCCATGGCTGACTAAAAGTACTATAGAAGTTAATCAAGCTCAACCCACACCTTTCCGTGTAGGTTGAGAGCGAGTTGCTTAACACTCTGACTCCTAAGCCAGCCTTAACCGTCCATGCGACTTCTATACTAGTGAGGAGGATTTTGGCCGGTTGCTATTCCGAAAGGAGAAGAAGGCAGTTGGGCGAGTGGTCGTTAAAGGGACCCTTAAGGGAGAGATGAAAGGCCTGTCATTCATATCTCCCACCACCTGAAGTGATGAGAAAGGGGCGAACGAATCCATTCCACAGGTCAATTAGTACGCAAACCTCCGTATACAACTGTACTCAGATTTTGAGAATTCTTAATAGTCAAGGGGTTAAATACATATAACAAATGACGTGACATATCAGTCGTATCTTTCAACCAGGCACATTCAAAGCAGGGTGGGGTTAAATCTTCTCTAACCCTCTGATCGCCCAATTATTTTGAACTTTTAGCTATCAAGTTAGAAACCTTGGATTTTTAAGTGTGTAGAGGGACGAGACTCGTGTTTATATGGAATGCCGCTGTTGAAGAATTAATTCAATTTCAGGAACCATTTTTATTAGATGGCTAAGTTCCACGACACAGTGCATTAAAAGGTGCAAGACAGAGAACAACAACACAGGATAAGTACACAGAAGAAGAGAGAAAGAGGCATCATGGGAAAAACCCGGATGGCTCTAGTAGCGCCACCTACCATAAGAAGGAGAAGGCAGTGAATTGTAACCGCTACAAGCGTATAAATCCATCTTTTTTGTATTTAATTCTATCTCTGAAATCTTAAGAATATTGTATCCATGATTGTTTAAGAGAATATAAATACGAGCTATCCGCTTTTGAACTGAACATGAAAAACGGAAAAATACGTTTCAGCCGCTCGGAGGGTTAATGAACGTTTTAACCCTCTCTAAGGCGCTGGGAATTATACTTCCCACTCAATTCATCAATTTTTAAACGTGCAAGATAAGTTATTTTAAAGTTCTCTTCAAATTTTTCGATGGAGCAAAATTCTGTACGTTCCAATTTCTTACCTCGCACGCTAAAAAAGTGTCTCGACTTTTTAATTAATTATTAATTACTGAAATTTTAACAAAAAAATATTGTCATTCAATAAACTGAATGAATTTATTTTCTTAAAATAATAAAAATCCCGAAGTTATTTTATTAGATCATTGCTAGACAAAAATGGCCCTTGATTGAGTTAACCACCTCTAAGACATGTAGGGAAATTTGTTCAGGAAGTTTGGAGCAATTTAGATGAAACCTAGAAAACAAATTTCTCTTTATACAACTAAAAATACTGTAATAACCAACAGGGCTGCCGAGAGCCGAACCGGGCCTTGGGTTAATAGCACAACAACACAGTTTCAGGATACATTTCTCTTTATACAACTAAAAATACTGTAATAACCAACATGGATGCCGAGAGCCGAACCGGGCCTTGGGTCAATAGCACAACAACACAGTTTCAGGACACATTTCTCTTTATACAACTAAAAATACTGTAATAACCAACAGTGCTGCCGAGAGCCGAACCGGGCCTCGGGTGAATAGCACAACAATACAGTTTCAGGAAAAATAATATTACAACATGTACGCAGCATGACATATATAGTGACAAGTAGGATGTGGAATCAACAACAAACCTTCATGTAAGTAGTAAAATAGCCTTAACCCCATGCCATGCGATTTTATTTATCTTCCAAATTAAATGCCACAACCCATTTGAGATATTTTTTATTATTTAAATCTATTTAAGATGGTAAAGGATATGTGAGAGTTTAAGAGTGTCCAAGTGGTTTTTTTTATTTAAAATTAATTATTACGTTAACTTAACCACTCAACTGAATAGTTTTCTTTGCTAAGATGACTCATTCCATTTTAGATAGGGGTTGTCGTTTTCATTAATTTAAGAAGGCATATTATACTTGAGATGTTTATAAATCCTAGGTAATTTTTGTGTCAAATTATGAAGCTAATTAATAATTCGATTTTAGTTTATAAGACTAAAATTGCGATAATTCGATTCACGAGTATTCTAGCGCTTTTAAGTTAAGCGCTTAAATACGGATTTAAATAGCTGATAAAAATTCTGTAAATCGATGCACGTGTCAGAGACGTCATTGTATGTTAAGGGGTTAACTCGCCTTTTTCTACACTGAGTGGAGGTGAATTACTGAAAAACATTTTTCCACTGTTCCTAAAACGAAATGTGTCCATTAATGGAACAAATAATGTAAGAAAGATATAAAAATAAAGATATACTAATCAAAGGAAAGAAAATGTCATATTTTTAATTTTATTTATAATTTTATTAGAATTTGAGAAGTATTGTTTTATTAAAGTAATACTTATAAGTTATTTATAAAATGAAAAGTGTGAAAAATTTGACACAGTCTCAAGTTTCTGATAAGAAAAAGTCTCGGCTAGTTTTGAAGTTTATAAATCACAAATTTGTTGTAATGCGAGTTGATCGAGATTTGGCATTATGTAACGTAGTGATTTACGAGTAAAATAAATTAATTTATAATATCAGAAATGACTTTTAAAAGCTATAAAAAAGAAAACCATACCTTTTAACCCCTCAAGGATCGCATTTTCTTTGCTATCTAATAAGATGACCCCTCCTGTTTCTGGAAAGGGGCTGTCGTTTTCATTCATCTAAGAAGGCATAGAATACTTGATGTTTATGGATTCTACGGAATTTTTGTGTCAAATTATGAAGCTAATTAACGATTCAATTTTAGTGTAAAAGCCTAAAAATGCGATAATTCGATGCACGTCAATATGACGGGCGCGAGACTTATGGAGTTAGTATAAAGTTTTTCGAGAGGAAACACAAATTTGTGTATTTTCAGTACATAAATGTGTATATTCACTTTCTAAACTTACATTTCATCATAAATTACCAGACAGTGCATTACTATCAAAAATGCAAACAGTTTATGAATGCAAAATAATAACATTCAAAGTCCCTTACTGTTTCATATTGCATAGAAATTCAGCGCTTTAGAAGTTTTCCTCACCTTTTCTGCATTATAAATCCTCTGAAAAGTAGCAGTTCTCCGTTGTCAAAATTATTCAATTTCAAATGGATGAAACGGGAGGAATGTGTTCTGAATTCGAAGTGTCGGAGGCCAAAAATAGAATTTCGAGACGGGAAGATATGGCCTTTGGGGATATATCCCGAAGTGTGAATTGCACATCGTATATATGTAGAAAATGATCCGGTTCTGCAAGGATTTTTGCATGAATAAGTAAAAAATTCAAGAAGACTTTTTGTTCTTACTCGCTTGTGTTGCTACGGTTATAAAGATAATTTTAATTAAAATGTATTTTGGGAAGTGTAAAATTATGAAATGACAGTGTCCGTGACAATAAAACCTTGGCAATCCATAGCGGGTATATGATAACTAATCTAGAGTGAATATGCTCGCTCGAAGACAAACCATCTATACAAACACACACGTCTGAGACTTCCGGCTCTTGCTAACCTGTACGGTCAATGTTATGTGAGAAGAAAGTTGAATCAGTATTCAAGTTGTATTCAGTATTTGTAATCGCGTGTATTTGCAATTGATGACGTTCATTTTTAGACTATAAAGTTATATTAAATAATTCTTTTCGTTACGGATAATACAGATGCTGTACCAGTAAAAATGTTTCCTCTGCTTATGGTTTTTTTCAAATGCTGCAGAAGTAGAAATTTATCTTCTGCTTTTGTACTGGTTCAAACTATTCAGATGTAAAAATATATCCTTTGCTTACAAGTTGGTGTAACTGCTATCTATTGGATTGGAATTTTTCCTCTACCAATGTTTTACCAATAAAATATTCTCCCCTGCCTATGGGTTGATGCAGATGCTGTACCAATAAAATATTCTCCCCTGCTTATAGTTGGTGCAGATGCTGTACCAATAAAGAATTTTTCCTCTGCCTATGGGTTGGTGCAGATGTTGTACCAATAAAATATTCTCCCCTGCCTATGGGTTGATGCAGATGCTGCACCAATAAAAGATTCTCCCCTGCTTATAGGTTGGTGCAGATGCTGTACCAATAAAATATTCTCCCCTGCTTACGGGTTGGTGCAGATGCTGTACCAAAAAAATATTCTCCCCTGCCTATGGGCTGGTGCAGGTACTGCAGCAGTTGAAATGTTTCCTCTGTGCACAATCTAAGGAAGGTGATGTACTGATCGAATCTTTTTCCTCTGCCTACGGGCTGGAGCAGATGATGTACCATAAGACATTAGGATTCCGCTTCCCCTGCTAATGACAAAAAAATAAAAATAAGTTATTCCACGGGTTTTTGAAGAGTTCCACAGATAATATTATTCAGTTTCTTATAGA
>BGPR01002948.1:136821-154739 GCA_013235015.1 Araneus ventricosus
GAAGGTACAAGATCCGCACAGATTGTATTGGCCAAACTTCGTAGTGGCCATATCAAAATCTTGAAATTTGTCGAAGAAGAAAAGACTTATTCCTCTTGCCCCTGTTCCTGTCCTGCTTCTCCTGCTCATGTCATTGACTGTATTGGCGCCTCTACGAGGCTGCTGTGGAGTGAGGGGAAAATGGACTTGTGGTACTGTTAGAGTGACATAGTATCATGCACCTGGTCTAGTATTTGGACCAGGGGGACATGAAACAACCATTTAATTTCTCGCCCATAGGTATAATATTGAGATTACTTCTTAAAAACGCCTCTTAAACCCTCTGAGAGGACAGATTGGGCGCAACGTCAACTTCCATGAAGTGCATTCCGTTCGTCAACATTCAGAAACATCACCGGAAATCAGATCGAAAATAATAATTTCTTTTCCAATGTGAAAAAAGTGAATTTCGGACTCCACCAAGGTTAGGCACTCGAGTTCATTTCTGCCAATCAGGTGCTAATTTGGGCTTCGAAAAGAAGCTTCTGATATGGGTTTCGGGTATCAGCAAATGAAAGCCTCGCCTTAAGAGACTTGAGGAAAAATATGATCTATTATTGCCCATTCCTCAACAATTATTGACGAAATTATTAGGGATTAATTTTTCCAATAAAAAAATCTGGATAAACGTTACCTTCGAAAAAGCTGAAAGATCCAAGCAAAAGAAAATTGTATCTTCTTTCAAAAGATATAGATATTTCTGAAATACTTTTTACTATATAGGATGTCTACACTTATCGTGGTCCAATAGCTAATTTCTGAAAAGTTAGAGATAGACATATAGTTCCAATTGGAAAAATGCTTTAAATAAAGGGGAGAATTACATATATTTTTTGAGTCACTGAATATATTTCTGAAAAAGTTACGAGTTCTAACTTTTTATGAGGTACACCGGTCCTATCAGTCATAATCAGTAAAATATTCTCGATACTCTAACATTTTAAACAAAAAAGTCTCACTCTTCTGCGACTAAAAACGAGGGAGTTATGGAGCTTTGAATTTCATAATTTTTAACCAATCATTGGCCTCGTCGAGCAAGTGCTGCGCATTGATTGGTGAATCGTCTTCAAGACGGCTATTGAAATGGTGTAAAGTGATCTAAGTAAGCAATATTCACAGCTCCATAACTCGATCAGTTTTAGTCGCAGAAGAGTAGAACGTTTTTTGTTTAAAATGTTAGAGTGCCAAAATTATTTTACTGAATATGACTGCACTGTAAAAAAAATCCCGTAAAATTTACGGTTTTAAACTGGCAGCTGGGTTGGTTGTGCAAAACCGTAAAAGTTACGAAGTAAATCCGTAGGCACAACGGTTTTTTACCGTACAGGAACAAGCTTTTCCCGTAAAAGTTACGAAGTAAATCCGTAGTCACAACGGCTTTTTACCGTATGAAATCAAGTTTTCTCCGTAAAAATTAAGTCATCGAAGTAAGTGACGTCATCGACTGAGTTGAGTTGTTTTTCTCCTTCTGTTCGAGTTGAGTTGAAATGTGCTGATGTGTATTATCAATTAAGAATATTAATTAATCAAGGCTTAATTATTAATTTCAATTAGTTTAATTAATATAATTTTTAATTGAACTTACTTGGACGATTTCGATGCAAGATAGTGACAAAACTTCTAATTCCTCCGAACCGGGGATCGAAACCGCGTTCATAGAAATAAAAGGCAGTCGCTCTAACCACTAGACCACCGGAGACTTCATAAAATAAAGTAAAAATAATCTATTTGAGTTTTAAAGTCACTATAGATCTAGTGGCGCCACTTAGTGGTGTAAAAATCAACTATTGCCAGAACGCGTGTTTTATGGTTACGGAGATGGAACCCTATTAAAAACATGAAATGAATGCAATAAAATTACATTTAAGAAAAGGGAAAGTTATCGTACGGAAGGCAATACCGTATGACGAAAAATAGAATTTGAACTAACGGTTTTAAACCGTTTATGGTTGGAGCGAAAAACGGTGAAAAACCGTTTTGTCAACAAAACAGCTTTAAACCGTCAAATATACGTAAAAAGTCCGGGAAAAAAACGGATATTTTTTACAGTGTGGCAGGACAGCGGGAATATCTAAAAAGTTATATTTCGTAACTTTTACAGGAATATATTTATTCACTCTAAAAACACATATTATAATTCTTCCCTTCATTTAAAGCATTTTTTCCAATTGGAACTATATGTCTATCTCTAACGTTTTAGAAATTAGTTATTGGACCACGAATAGTGTGGACACCTGTAGATGACTCTTAAAATTAGCTTTATCTGAAAGAAAGAATTAGAGATTGTTTAAGTATGCATTTTGTATTTCCAAACATGAAGTCAATTTTTCTTAGGAATGGAGGGTGGCCGTTGTAAGGAGGTTTCGCTCTATAAAAGTTACTTAACTTCTCTGTCAACACAAACACATCTGGTTATAGATCCTTAGATGATATCGGATATCTGATATAGATATCAAGATAAGAAGAATCTTTAAGAAATACAATATTCATGCAACTCCCACAGCATGAAAGAGTGATCCATTAGATTAGAAACCGCGAAATCCCCGTCTATAAACGACGCTCTTATTGGCATTTGAACTGGCCTCTGTCGTGTTTCACCTCCTCCAATTGTGGATCTTGATCAATACTCCCGTTTAGCCAGTTCCCGCGGGAATGTGAGGGAACCATACATATTAAACAGGTTCTCTCTTTTCCTCTGAAATCCTGTTTCTATCAGAAAAAAGCAACAACTAAATAACGTTAAGGTAATTGTATTGAGGCGAAGAGCATTACTCTTGAACAGAGTTGGAATTTACAAGTGAAATTGAATGAAACAATTCCTCGATTCGAGGTTTTTGGATTTGAACAAAATGCGCTGTTGTTTGGGGAATTTATTGAGAGAATGTTTCTAACTTTTTAAAGAAGCTTTTTGGAAGGCGTCTATAACAACTTAACCCATATCGTATCAAGCATTGAAAAAATTAATATAGTTTTAAAAATCTAAAAAATGTGTTTCTTTAAGCCTATATATACACATAAAATAAAAAAAACTTAACAAATCTTTCTTAGTTTAGTCAGTACAGGCTGTCCTAAAAATATGACAATGGTACAATCAACTACCATTAGTCCTTACAGAAGGGGAAGCATCTTAAGCATAGTCGAAAGTTACAATTTTACAAATAGTTGTTGATTTTGCTGCATGGGGTTTAGCTGGTATCTGCTTTCTCGGTTTTCTGGATTTTTCACAATAACATGTTCATTTTTAAACTTTAAAAAAATCTTCATTAACACCCAGTTTTTTTGCAAGATGGTTTCCTTGTAATAGAAAGTTCCAAATAGGAAATTGTCTAAGTACTCGGAAATCAAGCAGGCTCAGACTATTATCACTAAATAGCTGATTGAGCTTTTATTAAGCAACAAACGTTGTTTCAAAAGCATTGAAAATTCAGAAAATACTCCGAATTGTTGAAGAGCTTTGTTTAGCAAATCATAAAGGGGCCTCACTTTGAAATATCTAGCGCTGAAGTCAAGTTGCAAGTTAACGTTAAAATGAAGATACTTCTTTATTTGATAATATCTGTTCTTTGACATCGCTTTATTTAAAATTAAAGTTCCAATGTCAGGCGAATATTCCCAGTACATCTTCTCTTGAGGTAAAATATGATAACCACTGTAGAAGAGAATTCCTAAAAATTGCTTCATTTCAACCATGCTTATTTCAAAAACATGATTATTCTTTTGCCTGAAATATTCTTCAACCGTCAGTTCAATCAACTTCAAAGAGATCAACACAAATAGTTCAATAGGAGATTTACCAGCAACTAAATGCAATTAATTGTCTATGTCGTCAAAATCGCTGTCAACTAAAGTCTACAAAAAATTCAAGGCTTCCTGCGCAGTTAAAAATTTACGTGGCATTCTAAAATGGCAGCATCAAAATAGTTTTAAAAAGAAAACAAAAGTCAAGCATGCTAAAGCGGAAAATACTAGGTCTGAATCGATGAATTTTAAAATACAAATGATTGCATGAGTTCTTTGAGAACAATTGACTCCAGCCATCATGTCTGGCTATGATATTCCCCAAGTGCCTGCCAGACAGACTGCTGGCGCCTGTATTACTTATAGAGTTGTAATCTCTAGAATGCAACAGAGAAAAAAAGGACTTTATCCATTACTAACTGATGGGGGTTAGGTAGTAATATATTGTACCATCGTCCTATTTATAGGACTGTAGAAAATGAAGGGAAAATTGATCTTCTGGATCATTTTTGGCAGTGATTCTTAACTAGAATAAAAGCATCCAATATTACCTCAATAAATTTATATGAATTTTTTTTCTTGAAGGTCAAAACTTCAAAAAACTTGTGTATAGAAAATGTAAGAAAAAAATCTGCAAAAATTGCAATATTAAAAATTTAATAAAAAATATCTAACATTAATTTAAACGTGCAGGAAGGGCATATATATATATATATATATATATATATTACCCCTTTTAAAACGCGGCGACTTTTTTCTTCTAGCTCCCTTAAGACCGGGTATTTTTGGGAGGAAACGACATGAATTGGACTCTCCCAACCTGGGTGGTCAGTCTAGAATCTCCAATACCCCACCCCTGCTATACCCTTTCCTTAAGGCGCATGGAAATGGATTGTGGTTGGCAAGGATAATTAGATCCCTCTACGGTGCTTATCTTCTAAGCGATCTCAGAACCTCACTTCCCCTCAAAAGAAGGCAACCGCCTCAGACCGGCCTTCGTAGCTGTTAAGAAGAAATTTTTAGACCGCCCTGGATCGCCTCACTCGGTATGAGAGGATTAACATTACTCTTGAATAACAAGTCGTCCTTATTTAGAATTAAAATATTCAAGATAATTTATATAATGACCACTAATGTGGGCTGTCCTATTTTTAGGACGATGGGGAAATATGGGTTAACTGAAAGTACAGTGTGTCTTTTTTTAAAATCTGACTCTAACCAGAGCCATCTGTAGTTGAAAGGCCATCAAATTTTATAGGGTGACTAATATTGAGATGGGAAAAAAATTAAGTGAAAAAATTACGGTTACCAGATGTTGGAAGGAAGATATACCTTGTGGCATTCGAATACCTTGATCCCGAGGCCACTTTTTTCTTCTAGCTCCTTTAAAACCGGGCTATTTTGGGTGGCTAAGACATGAATTGGTCTCTCCGAACCTGGGTGATCATTTACCTCACATCCCCACCCCTGCTGTAACCTTCCCTTAAGGCGCAAGAAATGGGCTGTGGTGGGCAAGCATAATTGGAGCCCCTAACACGCTTATCTCTTAAGCGATCTCAGAAACTCACGTTCCCTCAAAAGAAGGCAACCACCTCAGACCAGCCTTCGTAGCCGTTAAGAGGAAATTTTTAGACCGCCCGGGACGGTCTTGCTCGGTATGAGAGGGTTAAGCCGCAATTTACTCTTGTTTGTACTCGTTGATTAAAAGGCAAACATTAACAAAATTATAAGCATTTAGTGGCATTCCAAAAAAACAATATTCAAATAGCATCAAAAATGCTTCAGAGAATGTCGTCCTTCATCATTCGTTCCTTGGGCAGCTCGCTGAAGATTTTCTTTCAAGACACAAAAGACGTCTATTGGATTTAAAATATTTAATGGGCTGTGGTTACATTTTTGGGGAATAATATAAAAATAAATTATTTGTATTTCCTGTAGAGTTTAGTTTCCATTTCCTAAGTACAATATACGTGCTAGATTGCAAAAATGCAATCGCATCATTTTTCGGCTTTGCCAGTACTTTTAAATAATTTATATTTTCGCCACCAAAGTTTCTTTCTTATCTTGTGGTAACTTTTAAATTCTCAACGGATTTTTTTATAGTTTTATTAAATATCTCAATTTATCATTTTTCTTTTTGTAGTAATCAACTTAATTATTAATTGCTTTAACTTTTTATGTAATTTCTTTTAATGTTTCGATGTTTATTAAATTGTAAATCTCTTTTATCTCACGAAACTATATGCTCGCCATTTTAACGGCGGAAGATTTTGTGTGTAAACTGTCTGCGCGTCACCTGGCTGAGAGAGTTTCCTTTGTCTAGTGCTAATTGCTTTTTGTATACTGACCATAACGGTCGCACGTCCGGAGGTTTCGAGTTCTGATAATTTTTTCATTCGGTTCTCGTCCTCTCAGGCGTGCAGACGGGCATAAAAAGATTGTGTGGATGATGTAGTAAACTGCAAAAGATGACAAGCTAAGTCGACTTTTAAAAATTTTTTTGGAGAGATGACAAGCTGCTGATGTGTTGAGCAAACCGCCAATCCTTTGTCCTGGGCTATTTTAGAACGACGGTGTGCCAGTGGAATGGAATGTGTACAAAAAGGTAACCCTTTAAATCAAGACGGCGAGCAGCGAATTTAAAAAATATTTGAATAAAGTTCATTGAACCTGATCATGAACTGATCTGCAGTAAAAAATTCTGCATTTTCACCAACCATTTCAAAGTTGCTTCTTGTCTCGCCAAGAACACCAGCTCAGCACGGCAGCAACAAAAAATCTTTTTCGAAAAGTGAGATATTGCCCAGTCATGCTGCGATAGGGTATAATTGCTATAAAGAGCTCTCTCATTCTCTTATTTTCTTATCTTATTCAATTAAACAAGTCTGCAGCAAAAAAAATTTTAACTTATTTTGTATTAATGTGTAGTGTTTTTTTTTCTAGTTTTATCTGTACGTTGTGTGCATCAGAAGAATCTGTACGAACTTGAATTTTTTGTAATTCAACATTCTAGAATATTACTAATTTAAAGTTGGCAGGTTAAAGTTTAAATATGTAAATAAAAGCATTTATTCAAAAAATTGGTTTCTTATATCTTTCTATTAGTGTCACAATGAAATTGTAGATTTATTTCAGAAATTCTTCCGCTATAGGTCAAGGTTCTTCTAGGTAGGCTAGAAAAGGTAGGTAATTACCTAAGTGAAAGTAAAAACACTATAGGTCAAGGTTCTTCTAGGTGGTCTAGGAAAGGTGGGTAATTACCTAAGTGAAAGTAAAAATTGTATTACTTATTGGTATTCATCCTTTAACTCCGATTTAATATATCACCCGTCTTTCAATACGTGAAAAATTGAAATGAAATCCACCGAGACACCTGATTATTAAATTTTAGATATTTTGGATATCTCATACATATTAGGAAATCCCCAAGCGAGACAAAAAATGACCAAGGCCATGGCATCAACGCTCAATGAATTAGATATTCAAACGTGAAAATTGCCCCGATGAACGATGCCCCTATCGATATTTGAGATGGCCTCTCCCCTTTAATCGGCAATTCTCGATTAAATAATCGTTAGCGCTCGTTGGAAAGAGAGAGCCATACATATTAAACAGCTTTTCTTTTTCTTACCAGGGTTGCTATTCTTGCTGAGGGAAAAATAGCAACTACATGTGTTAATGTAATAATATTCATGTAGAGATCAATACTCATGAGAAAGAGTTGGAATCCTAAAAAAAACTTTTTTTATTGAATGAAACAATTTCCTGTGAACGATTCTAACTTAAAACAAAATGCGCAGTTCTCTGAGGGATGTGGTTTTGTGAAGAGAGATAAAACTGTTTATTTACTAGTTTTTTCGTAAGTCGGAAATCGCAAGAGTTAAAGTAGAAGAGTTTGCGGGAGTCTTATGCCAAAAGAAATCTTTGTAAGAAGGACTTATTACTGTCGAAATCCTATAAAATTTAGTTTGCTCAGTCTGGACAGGGGCAGTCTAAAAATTAAAATACATTATCGTAGATATCCTGTTAAAATATTATTAGTTAATTTGATTGTCATCGAACTTTAAATCATTATATAAATGAAATTATTGCAATGTTGTATATAGAATGTAACTTCTAAAATTTAGATTTGCGAATTCAGTTCTTATAGTGAAGAATAACTAGAAGAAAACTGAAAAAAATTATTTTATCTACAAGAAAAAAGCGTCATTAATTTTAAAAATTTTATAGATAAAGATTCTTTTTAAATTCTTTGTCATTAAGACAAATATATTCATCACTACAGTGACAAAATGCCTAATTTCTTGAACTTAAATTGATAAATCTTGAAAAAAGATATATAGTTTGTTCTAAAATAAACAAAACTTCAAAAATAAATCGAAAACTGCTAAGAGTACCTTTTCAATGAGACTTATCTCCTTCAATTCAAAAACAAAACTTAACACGTTAAAAAAATATAAAAAGTTTGAATTAAAAGTAAAAATTAGATTTAAGAGGAAAATTAGAAATAAGACGCATCGTGTCCAGACCCTTGATGAAGTCTTAAGGCCGGATTCTCTCTTTGTTTGTTTATTTTTTCCTTTTAAATCTTTTCCAAAATTCAATTTCTTTTAATTAATTGTCTCCTTCAGGATAATTTACTTCTCTATTTATGCACCATTTCCAACGTGTCTTCCATTGATGGGATTGCATCTGCGAATCCTTTCGTGGGACCGTAAGTAAATCTCGGAGATATTATTATTGTTTGAAATTGTTGACTCTTCAAAGTGGATTTCAACGCTAGAAGCAAAAAAAGGCCACAGGTCAAACCTGGAGAAACATTGCGGCTGATTTCCATACACATATTTATTGTTCGGAATATCCGTTTTTTTCTATTGCAGCTGCTTATTTTATTCATTTCATGACTTTATTATGCAAAATTTATTGTTGTAAGAAACGGTTGTCCCGAAATTTGCCTCGGTGAAAGGAAGAAACAATACACCAACGTCTTTGATTAAGTGATGGGAAGACATTGGTGTCCTGTGTTCCGAAAGTGAAGAAGGACATGGTTCTCGTGTCTTCTCTTTATAATATCTTTTTCTACCGATATCCTGAGTTTTTTCCTCGCGAGCCTTCCCAAGAAGGTCCTTGATTAATTTCAGAATGATAAAATTAGAATTAATGGTTTACCAGTTCTTCTCGGGCACATTTTACCCGACGGCGGGTTAAAATAAAGTTAACTTTAAAATGGTAATAGGCCTAATTTATTCTTGGCAGAAATCCTCAGTTATCGAATATCTATTACTTATATTTAGGCATCATATCTGCCAAAGCAAAGAAAAATGTTTTCTCTGATATCAAGATACGATGGCTTAGAGATGCGTTATCTTATCCTATGCCTTCTATCATATATCAGGGACGCGGTTGTCTAGTCGTAGGGTCTTGGTCTCTGATATCAAGATACGATGGCTTAGAGATGCGTTATCTTAGCATATGCCTTCTATCATATATCAGGGACGCGGTTGCCTAGTAGTAGGGTCTTGGTTTCTGGGTCAAGGTTTCCACTGGCCCAATTCCACTGAAGATCCGTCATGTATATGTGGCCTGTTGCAGGCTAAATCATAAGCAGTGGATCTAACGTCCTCCCGTTGGTGTGGTGTGGACAGTTGGAGAGGGGGTGCCAGCTCAAGTTTCGTCCTCGTTATTAAAACACGGCTCAAAATTACTTATTCCGTCCCAAAATAGCCTCCGTGTTACTGCAAGACGAGGCGTTTATATAAATCAACTAATTTGTCATATATCACCTTTATCGTCAGCCTTAATCAGGTCAGCTAACGCGCGAAGGAAGATATTATATATACAGGGTACCTACTTAAATAAGCCCCTCCCCCCTTAACTTCAAAGCGACGGCAGCTGTAGTCATGAAAATAGAGTGTATGCGCTATGCGATGACATAACTTACAACGCCATCTGTTGGCAAACTTCGGAGTTAGCGTCCCTATCTCGATAACGGAAAAATTTCAATTGCAAAGTTGTAGAGTGCAATAGATTTAGTACAAAAAGATACCTTGTGCATATTGATACTAAGAACAGAACGTTTAAATTGCATATTTGATTGGTCGTATTTTCGGAAATTGTGACTTCACAAGACATGGACAAAAGGAGAAAATGTAATATTTCGGACTAAAAATGACCCCATTATACTTTCTCCTGCGGGAATGACTCAAAAAGCAAGTGTATAGACATTTCCCACAACACTGCAGGACGTATCACTGTTGCTTGTGCTTGCGCATCAAATATATGCTAAAACGTGTGCAAAGTGAAATTCAAACATGGGCTCAAATCTGTATCGTAGATGACAGTGAGCATATTGAACACCGAAAATAAAGATATCTTGTGATAACTAATTGCTTCTTCACTTTTTAATCCGTTTTGTGACGTCACAGTTTCGGAAATCGCGAAGAAACAAATGTGAGTTTCAAATTCTCTGTTCTTCGTATTAATTTGCCCACAGTATCTTTTTGTACTTAATCGATAACCCTTTGCAACTTTTTAATTAACATTTCTCCTCTATTTTATACCGTTTCTCAGACAAGAAAGCTAACTCCGGTTTGCCACCAGGTGGCGTTGTAAGTGGTCTCATCGCCCAGCGCATAGACGTTTTACTATGCCTAAACACTACTTTCAAGGCTAAAGCTGCCGTCGGTCTGAAGTTAACCCTCTCACACCGAGCGAGGCGGTCCCGAGCCCCTCATTTACCTGCGCCTTTAAGGAGAGGTTATAGCAGGGAGTGGAGGTAGGGTAAATGACCACCCAAGTCGGGAGAGTTCAATTCATGTCGCTTTCTCCCCACATTTCCCAGTTTGGGGCTAGAAGAAAAATGTCGCCACGGGATTTAAGAGTTAAGGGGGGGTTGGCCCTTATTTAAGTGGACACCTTGTATAATACAGGATTTCGCCTTCCCCACGACTTGTTTCTTCTGTAATGAAAAAAGGATTTAAATGTTATTTCAAAATTAAAATCGCCAATATTTGGCTAATATAAGGTTTCTAAGTTGCAACCAATTGTAGATAATATATTTGCAGTATACAGTAACTCACGTCCTTTAGAGATATATTGTCAGAAATAAGATTTTAAACCGATTTTCACGGAAGCTGTGTTGCATTCATAAAGATTTCTTCAATATATTCCCAGAGGGCACTAGGACTTAGAAGGGTTAACGTGCGATGGCAATAATTTTTATCATTATTATTAAAATAGATTAGAATTGCCTAACTTCTCCGGTCCTCGGTTTCATTTCTGAGACCCAAATTAACCTTAACTCTTTAATTCCGAAGCGATTTCTTTCTCTTAGCCCCTTTAAAACCGGGATTTTTTGGTAGGAAGCGACATGAATTGGACTCTCCCAACCTGGGAGGTCATTTGCCCCACCACCTGCTATAACCTTCCCTTTCCAGTGTGATACTTGAGCTGGCCTTTGTCATGTATCCTACGTTTAATCGGCGATACTTGATCAGTATCACGTTTAATTAACTCCCAAAGGAATAAGGACGCCATACATATTGAACAGCATCTCTATTTTCTCTCGAGACTGATTCTTCTAGAAAATAACGGAATTTCGTTAAGATAATGGTATTGAGGCAAAGATCAATCCTCGTGCATTTCGTTTTAGTCTTCAAAGAGGTGTACTCAAAATTATGTTCGCTTTTAAAATTTTTAGTTAAAATGCTTTGCAGTTTTTGGAAATCGTACAATGAATAACCATAACTATTTATAGACCAAGTTAGAAAGCTCAGGGAATAGGGTAGAAGGATTTGTGTGAAAACATTTGTACTGAAAAAACCCTGCAATAGTAGACTAATAATAACGAAATGCTAATCTCATGTTAGGGCTAAAATAGAATACAGTAAGTGACTTGCAATAAAATTAGTTTAGTAACAAGATAATTCAAAGCATAAATTTCTCATTCAGAGCGTAATTTATTGTACGACATTTAAACTGAAATGTAAGCTAGCATCCTATATGTTACATGTATACCCTATATGTTTAATTGTCATGTAACATACAGAATATACTTTCAACTTTGCTATTCAGTTTGTCGTTTTCGATAATGATGAGAAAATATTTTAAATTTCTTCCATCATTTATTATAAATCTCTTCCGATTTTTTTAAGAGGAAAATTATTCACGGCCATGAAATTGACAAACATATCAGAAAACGAAGATTTAATTAATTATGCTCACTGCCAAATATCTGATCTCCTTTTATAATTTTCTTTCAGCGTCATTTCATTGGCTTATGCAATTCTGTCGGGATATTTTTCTTTTTATTCTCTGTGCTTTTCTTTACTGGTCTGCTGATTAGTGTTTTTTCCTGCTTTGTTCGTGCATTTTTTCTTTATTTTCTGGTCTATTGATTTTCTAACTAAAACTGAAAGAAAAGAAAGCAATAACATAACTTTCGTATCAAATGATCTAAGATCTTTAATATACTGAGAGTTGTTTGTTTGCTCAATTGCAGCTGTCGCCAGATAGTTGTCTTGGCTGCGGGATCGCAAGATAGCAAGTTGGAGATCCAATTTCCCAAAAATATTCGCTCTGTGTGTTAGTATTGTGCATTTTAAATCTGCTGTCGTTTCTCATGAGTATCAAATGATCTAGGATCTTTAATATACTAAGCAGTTTTTTGCTTGTTCATTTGCAGCTGTCACCAGATGTTGTCTTGGCTGCGGGATCTGTAGATATGAGATTGGAAGATCCAATTTCTCAAAAATATTTACTCTGTTGTGAGTATTGTGCATTTAAATCTGCTGTCATTGTTCGCTGAGTATCAAATGATCTATGATCTTTAATATACTGCAGTTGTCTGGTTGTTCATTTGCAAGCCTTTCGTCAGATAGTTGTCTGTGGCTGCGATATTAGATATGATTGGAAATCCAATTTCCTCAAAATCATTTCTTCTGTGTGTAGGTATTTTGCATTTTAATCATCTCTGTCTCATGCGTCAATAAATGATCTAGGATCTTTAATATACTGAGTTGTCTAGCATTGTCGGCAGCTGTTACTGAGATAGTTGCGTTGGCTGCAGGAATCGAGATAGCAAGTTGGAGATCAATTTCTCAAAAGTATTTGTTCTTTAGTGCAGTATTCATTTTATCTACTGTCGTCTACCTTGAGTTATCAAATGATCTAGGTCTTTTAATATACACAGAGTTTGTCTGGCTTGTTCATTTCCGCTTCCATGCAGATAGATTGTCGTGCTGGAGATCGTGAAGTGATGTAATTGGAGATCAATTTCTAAAAATGTATTCTCTCTGTAATGTAGCGTATTATCATTTTATCACGTCATTCTCATGTGTATCATTATCTAGGTATCTTTCAATCTTTATACTGTGCAAGAGTTGTCTGCTTGTTCATTTGCAAGCTCATGAATAGTTTCTTGAGCTGCAGGAATCGTAAGATAGCAAGTTTGGAGATCAATTTCTACAATATTGCTCGTCTCTGTGTAGTATTATCACATTTTAAATCATGCTGTCGTTCCTCACTGAGTATCAAATACAGTCTAGGATCTTTATTATACTTACTGAGAGTTGTCTGCTTGTTCATTGGCAGCTTTCCTTGAATGTCTTAGCTGCAGAATCAATAGAATGCTTAAGTTGGAATCAATTTCTCAAAATAACTTGCTCTGTGTGCAGGTATTACTTTTAAATCCTTTTATCGATTTCTCGCAGGTATCAAATAGTCTAGGATCACAATATACTGAGTTGTCTGCCGCTTACTTCATTTGGCAGCTTTCGCCAGATAGTTATCTTAGCTGCGGAATCGTAAGATAGCAAGTTGGTGATCCATTCTCGATATTTGCTCTATGTGTGACTATTGTGCATTTTAAATCTACTATCATTCTCGCAGGTATCAAGTAGTCAGGATCTTTAATATACTGAGAGTTGTCTGCTTGTTCATTTGCAGCTGCCGCCAGATAGTTTTCTTGGCTGCGGGATCGTAAGATAGTAAGTTGGATATCCAATTTTCCAATAATGTTAGTATTATGCATTTCAAATATGCTGTCAGTTTTCATGGATCATCACGTTGATGTTTGGCCAGTGGGAATCAGGCTGAAGCGTCGTCCTCGTCATCCAAACGCGGTTCAAATTGACCACGCCAATCATAAAATAATCTTCATGTCATCTCAAAGTGGAAAGCTAATCTAACCAAACTAAACTGAGCAACTTATTTATAATTCGGAGATGAAAGAACAAAATTTTTCAGTCTTTCATATAAAATTTAATTAAACAGATGAGAAAGAGAATCGTACATACATTAACATCATTCGTTAGATCACTTGATTAAATGATAATCGTCAATTTAATTGACACTAGCATTGGGACGAAGTTCCAAAGTTGAATGTAAAAATAACATTCAAAACTTCAAATAAATAACAATTAGATATGGAGAGCTGTCAAGAGGATTTCGTAATTTTTAATTTCTTCTCTCTCGTTTTCAAGAAGATGATCCTATTAGCACAAGTTATTTTACGATATCTCCACGATGTTGCTTCAATATTTTGAATGCCGCGCAACATCGCAAAGATATCGCTTGAATATCGCAGAGCATCTTGCGCTAATAGGGAACTTATTGATATCCATATCTATCCAGTGAGCATTCATTGGTTGTTTCACCTATCTGGTATCAGGACCCAATCCTACTTTCATCGACTGTGTTCATGGGCAGCCAAAAATATTGCTCTGATGATTTCACATCCATCAGAATTAACTTTGGGAGTAGTGCAGGCTGAGGCCAATATCTCGAAACCTGCGTGCCTTCATCTCAAAGAGCGTGGTCAGAACACTTAATGATCGAGAGACTCTTCTCTGACTGACGGATTACCTAGATATCCTTACGATACCAGGTAATGGGGCTTTCAAGAGGACTTAGTGTTTTAATTTCATCTGTCGTATTTTCAACAAGATGACTTATATTAACTTATGTCCAGAACTATCCAGTGAGCATTAATTGGCTCTTTTACCTGTCTGGTATCAGGGCCCAAACCAGCTTTCATCGACTGTGTTCATGGGCAGCCAAAAGTATTGCTCTGGTGATTTCACGTCCATCAGAATTAATTTTGAGAGTAGTGCAGGTTGTGGCTAATATCTCTAAATCATCGTGCCTTCATCTCAAAGAGCGTGGTCAGAACACTTAATGGCCGAGAGAGGATTGCGTAGATACTCTTGCGATACCAGATAAGCATTTGGAGTGTCTAAATATAGCCAATGGGAATTCTCGAAAGTGATTTACTCACCAACCTTGGAGGCAATTCGATTTCTGATGAGCATCTGAATAAATTACTTGTTAATATCATTTCTGTGGCTGCTACGATATTTCGAACCGAGAGCTGCTCTAAATTAGGTAACGGACGATAACTAAATCCGGTAACGGCGGACAATTAGCATGCCTCATTTATAATGCTCTTAATGCTACGAAATAATTTAGCAAGTGCTCAGTTTGAATTATATCTGTATTTACCTGATATTCCAATCATATCTTTTTAGGTTTAAAATTTTAAATAATCTAAATTGTCCTTGTGGAAGATAAGGTGATGCCGATCTTTTTTTTACATTGTAATCACACTAAAGACTTTGATTTGTCCATTCCTGCAGAAGAGAATAACCCCATGTGATTTAAATCTTTGGCAAAAAATTCTTTACTTTTGAGAAGACTTTTTCACGTGATTGAAATTTCAAAGCAGATGTGCAATTATTTAACTACAGATTAAAAATAAGATTTCTTTCCTTTTACTATGGCTATTAAGACAGTTTTGGGGGAAGGGCTTCCTTTCGTAAAAAACCGTTTTAAATATATATTGAATGTTTAAAAAAATTAACATTTGTATATTTATTTAGTTATAATTTGAGTTTTTTTAGTTGTGGTTCCTCCACGAATAGTTCGCATTTGATGCCAATTTCACATTGTATGAATATATGTCTATTTTAATGTATTGCGTTTATTATTATTTTCGAGGATTGTATTTTTATTCTGTATTTGTTTCGAATTTTTTTAATGTTTATTCAATGTATCACTTTTTCCTTGTACTCTTCCCCGTCGACCGTTAAAACTCTCTATACCAAACGGGTGAGTGGCTCGGCGTGGGTAATAAATACATTTACCTGTAATAACTGTGTACTCCAGCCTTCAATAAATTCAATTTTTTCACACTAGTTTATTAATTCTACTATATACGATTAAATAGGATATGCACTGAAGATCCAAAACATTATGACCACCTACTAAATAACGCGTTGCGCCTCCTTTGGCCTTCAAAACAGCTGCAACTCGACTGGGCATAGATGCCACAAGTGTTTGGTACATGACTGAAGACAGGTTGTACCAAATGTCTAAGCAGCGGTCAAGCAAAGTCGATATATTCGGACATGGTGGTGTTTGAGCTCTGAGCTGCCCCTCCATGACATCCCAAATGTGCTCCATCGGATTAAGCTACGGCGAGTTGAGTTAGGTGGCCAGGACATTAAGTGAAATTCATCAGTATACTCCTCGAACCACTCTAACACAATCCGAGCCTTGTGACATTGGGCGTTGTCCTGCTGGAAGATTCCATTTCCAGTTGGGAAAACAAACACCATGTAAGGGTGCAACTGATCCGCAATGATGTTCATATAGATCGCAGCTTTCCTGGTCTCTTCAACTACGGGTCCCAGAGTCGCCCATGAGAACGTCCCCCAAAGCATAATACCGCCACCATCAGCCTGTGTATGACATTCTGTACAAGAGGGGAGCAACTGTTCGCCTGTCAGACGGCGTACCCTGACACGACCATCAACGTGATGAATGAGAAATCGGGATTCATCCGACCAGGCAACTCTCTTCCACTCATTCATGGTCCAGTCTCGATGTTCCCGGGCCCACTGTAGGCATAGTTGACGACGTCGCTTGTTCAACAGAGGCACACGAGTGGGGCGTCTGCTGCACAGTCCCATATCCAACAGTGTCCGCTGAACTGTGTGTTCCGAAACACTTGCGCTTGGACCTGCATTGTATTGGGCTGTCAGCTGAGCTACTGTATGACACCGATTTAGCTTTACCACGCGGGACACCCTTTTTCTTTGATGACGCGTGGACAACCAACACCTTGGCGTCTACTGCTGGTGTTCAGTGTATATACATATGTACAATCAGGATTCACTTTCAAGATTACTCATAATTACTAACTCGGAGTTCACCTCGAGAACTCCTACAAAGACGTGCACACTCTGGACAGAGACCCACTACCATTAATGGCGCCTACCACCTCGCTCCCGCGCACCTGTTCCTCTCACTCTTCACTTCACATTCTTCGGATGAGAACCGGAACAGTTACGTGAAGTTTAGAGGCATGGCATTATCGAAACACTAAGATTATATTCTTAGAAAGATGACATTACAAAGCAAAAATTGCTAAGTAAAATGCCTCACTCACAAGGCAGAAAGAAGTTCAACATTTTCCTTAACAAATTCTAATTTCTACATTTGAAATCAAAATCAATACTAGATTATGTCTCATTTGTGTATAATATTTGAATCTATATTTATAATCACTTTCGTCTAATTATTGACGAAGTCTTCCCCGTTTTACAACTGCAGCTATGCACTATACTTGAATTATTATTGAGGTTGATATAACTTTTACTGAGACTTTGATTTCTGCAGACACATTGAGCTGATAGAACACATAATGGATGCTTACTCCGTTTTTAAGGGTAACGATCATAATCACTCGGCTTAAGGTCTGGACTTTAAGGGGCGGTTCGAAACCCGATTACACTGAAGATGCGTCGTGTATTGGGCCTGTTGCGCGCTAAATCATTCATACGTGCAGGGAAAAATGTCCTCCCGTTGGTGTGGTGCGGAGGTTTGGAGAGGGGGACGCCAGCTCAAATGTCGTCCTCGTCATTTGACAGCGGTTCAATATTACGAGGTTCATTCTAAAATATACCTCGTGTTGCTTCAAAACGGGGCATTAATATTACTAAACTAAACTAAATAATCACTTTTAACGTGTTGGCGTTAAGATACATAATCATATTGCTATGGAGAATTATGAAATATTAAAAGCATCTGACTTACGTGAAATATAAACGGTATTAATTGGAAGTATCGCATGTTTGTTTGAT
>BGPR01002949.1:0-21502 GCA_013235015.1 Araneus ventricosus
TAGGATAATGGCAATAAAAACCAAGATATGAAAAGGCTTGTTGTCACCATGACAATGATGGGGAGGGGAAATGGAGTACCATGAACAGCTAGATTCAGTTAGGGTGGTTCAAACTACGGGGAGAGAAAAAGAAGAGAGGGGTTTAAATACTGAGTGAGGGGTCAGACAGCACTGAGTGAAGAAACGAAAATCAATGGAAGATTACTAAGAAAAATGTTTTATCTCTGAGCAACGCTGGGTATAATAACTAGTTTTTACTTTCTCGTATACGAAGCATACAAAGAGAGTATTGTAATCATCAAAAATTCGAATTCGAGATTTTGACGAATCTCCACGTTTTAGACCTCCTGAGTCCGAAAAAACACAATTCCAAGAATTATGTCTGTCTGTTAACACGATAACTCGAAAAAACTAAAGAGCTTGTGGGGGGGACGCAAATTTGGTATGTGGTCTTTAAACATACTTGTAGGTTTCTATCAAATTTTGGACAAAAACTGTCAACGGAAGTCTGCTCCATCTGTATGTCCGCAGTCATGTCAACACTATAACTCAAAACTTGAATAGCTAGATGGATAAAATTTCGTACACGGTTTTATCGTCATGAATGTAGGCCCGTATAAAATTTTGGGCCAAATCTGTAAAAGGGCTGACTGTCTGTTGGTCTGTATAATTCTACTATTGAAAACCAATCTGTTATCTCCACATGCATGCATATTACTGGAAGCAATCTTTCTGTAATGATATTTATTGACCTGCTTGGCGCTTTTTTACTTTCTCGTATACAAAGTATACAAAGAGAAAGTATTGTAATCATCAAAAAAAATTCGAACTGAGATTTTGACAGATTTCCACGTTTTAGACCTCCCGAGTCAGGAAAACAACAATTTTTGGAATTATGTCTGTATGTCTGTCTGTGGGTGTGTTCAGTTCAGAACACGATAACTCGAAAAAACTATTAGAGCTACGTGGATGAAATTTATGGTATGTGGTCTTTAAACATAATTTGTGGTGGTTTCATCAAATTTGGACAAAATCCGTCAACGGAAGTTCGTCTATTTGTATGTCCGCGGTCATAGGGAACGCTATAACTCAAAAAACTTGAATAGCTAAATGGATAAAATTTGGTACCAGTTTTATCGTTATGAATGTAGTCCGTATAAAAGTTTGGGCCACAACTACCAAAAGAGAGACGTTCAAATTGCATATACAATTCTCTTTTAATCCGATTCCTTCTTGCGCATGCGTATTGGTAGCAATCTGTTATTATTGTAATTTTATTTACAACAATAAATAATGTTTTCAAGCACGAATTAACATTTTTTATTGTTTTAAAATCAAAACCGATCTCATTATTTCAGCAAATCTTTATTCACGTGCTTTTGCAATTGTTAGCGGTTGTGGTAGTATAAATTGTTTTCTTTGGGAATTCAATTCCAAAAGCAGAATTTTCTCTTAGTATTCATTGCATTGCCTATTTTATCGCGCCTGCTTCAAAGTAATATTTTTTTGAAACGTGGCAACAGATATTTGATTTCAGGTTTGTTTGTTTTTTGTTTTACTTTCTCGTATACGAAGTACAAAGAGAAAGTGCATTCCACTACGAATCTCCACTTGGAAAGTATACGAGAAAGCTTAGGGGAGACCACCCGCTGGTTTAAACTGATTCTCCATGCGCATGCGTACTGGTAGCAATCTGCACTCGGAAGGATTGATGAGACTTTGTCCTGGGAGCCAGCAAGAGTAGAAATTGGTACCGAGAGTGAACTACTGTGCGCTCAGAAAGCCGTGCCTATCACTTTGGTCGATTTTACTTGTTAGTGTGGAAGAAGAGCGCTTTTCCCTTGCCCTTGTAACTAGGCCCGGGTTCACTGACCTCGTCTCTGTGAGCGGCCCACACACAAAAGCAGAAAGAGCAACTGTGCGTCACAGAAAGCCGTGCCTATCACTTTGGTCGTTTGCAATTTTACTTGTTTAGTGGTGGAGAAGAGCGCTTTTCCTCAGTTCTTTGTAACTAGGCCTGTCTTACTGACCTGTCTCTGTGAGTGGCCCACACAAAAAGCAGAAAGAGCAACTGTGTCACAGAAAGCCGTGCCTATCACTTTGGTCGTTTGGTAAATTTTACTTGTTAGTGGGGGAGAAGAGCGCTTTTCCTCAGTTCTTGTAACTAGGCCTGTCTACTGATCTGTCTCTGTGAGTGGCCTTACACAAAGCAGAAAGAGCTAACTGTGCGTCACAGAAAGCCGTGCCTATCACTTTGGTCTGTTTGGTAAATTTTACTTGTTAGTGTGGGAGAAGAGCGCTTTTCCTCAGTGCCCTGGAACTAGGCCCTGTTCACTGACCTGTCTCTGTGAGTGGCCTACACAAAAGCAGAAGAGCAACTGTGCGTCAAGCAGAAAGCCGCCTATCACTTTTGGTCGTTTGGTAAATTTTACTTGTTAGTGTGGGAGAAGAGCGCTTTTCCCTTTCAGTTCTGTAACTAGGCCTCGGTTCACTGACCTTGTCTCTGTGAGCGGCCTTACACAAAGCAGAAAGAGCTACTGTGCGGTCACAGAAAGCCGTCAGTGCCTATCACTTTGGTCGTTTGGTAAATTTTACTTGTTAGTGTGGGAGAAGAGCGCTTTTCCTCAGTTCTGGAACTAGGGCCTGTTCATCTGTCTCAGAGTGTCCTTATTAATAAAAGCAGAAAAGAGCAACTAAAGGCTTCCACAGAAAGCCGTGCCTATCACTCTTGGTCGTTTGGTAAATTTTACTTGTTAGTGTGGGAGAAGAGCGCTTTTCCCTCAGTTCTGGAACTGGGCCCGTCTACTGACCTGTCTCTGTGAGTGGCCCACACAAAAAAAGCAGAAAGAGCTACTGTGCGTCACAGAAAGCCGTGCCTATCACTTTTGGTCGTTTGCAAATTTTAATACAGTGTGGGAGAAGAGCGCTTTCCTCAGCTCTGTGTAACTAGGCCCGTTCACTGACCTGTCTCTCAGAGCGGCCCACGGGTGCAACTGGAGCTTTGAATGAAAACAGCAGGAACCCATCGACCACCTCGGACTCGAGGATTAGTTTTTCCCAAAGCAAAGGAACAAGACTTTGTATGTAGTACAAAGCTCACTTACGCTAGCAAGCCTCCAAAGCTTGACAAGAGTCTTTGAACGAATAATCATTGTTTTTTGAGAACGAGTTCACATGTCAGTCTGTTGCCATGAAACCTTTACAATATCCACAAAGCTTGTACTGTCGAGAATCATCGATTACGAAATTCAATATGCAAATACAGACGGTTATGATGGGTTAAAATCATTTGATTGGCAGTTTCTGGACAAAACTCTATATCCGGATCTGCAAGTCGAATTGAATATCATCAGTTATTCACTATCAATGCGAGAGAGGTGGAGAGCTTAACGGTGCGAAATATGCCAATTACGCGGCTGAGATTACACTATTGATGACTCGCCTAATCATTCTGCCCTCATGCAAATTGAAGAATTATTTCTGCCCATCTTCTTGTATGCAAGACAAATGATCATCTGATACTTTTAGATTTAGATTGGCTTGTTCCGATTCCTAACTGAAGCCTACTCTCATCCCGTTTCTCCACCTTGCAGGAAACTGAAATTTTTTGGATTTATTTATTGCATCTCCCGTCAATGGTCTCGGTGAAATTGCTGGAATTCTGGCTGGAAAAAATCAACCTGAGTTCTTAGAGAAAGTGCTAATATTAATTGCTGGCATAGATGATGAAGATGACCGTAGTGAATTCTGCAGGTGAATTCAACCACCGAATATGTCTCTCGTTTAAAATCGATAGGACTTAATGTTAAGGATTTCTATTTTAGAGTATCACGATCTGAGTACAAAACTGCTATTAATCCTACTTTCATTCGTATGCACCGACAATATTTTCAATAAAACAACTCGACTTAAAATGATTTTATGTGATATCAATGAACAAAATCTTACTTCATCGTGTAAATTTTAAGAATAATAAATGCAAATATAACTTTTACTAATGTTAAAAACTTGCGTGAATTTGTGCATATGTTATAACTTCAATGTGGGCAGTGGCGAATCCAGGGGTATCGGCCACAGCCCCCCCCCCAGAGCCACAGAATTCTGATTTTATTTAACATCATTACAACTGTTTTTTCTTACTTCCTCTTTAAAAAAATAATAAAAAAACGTTTCAACATTACTTCTGGCTTGACAGGCTCGGTAAAAATTTTCCTGTTTCTTGGTAATCCACTTGTACTCTTTGTAGCTTGACGTTGTCGAAGACATTTTTTGGCTAGTTATTTCATTGTAATTTTATTAAATTATGTGAAAGTATTGTATTGATTCTTTTGCGATTCTAATTGTCGATGAGTGAAGTCTGTAAAGTTAAAAGAGTTTTGGCTTACTTTAGACTTGAGGTTACATTGTCACTACGATACAACATTTTTTATGACCTCAGCCCCCCCCCCCCGACCAGAATCCTAGATTCGCCACTGGGTCCCAATCCACATCATACCTTCACGCATCATCTTGCCGATAAATACAAGTCAGCGTATATGCATAGAGCAAAGGTTATTTAGGTCTAAAAAATATCACATTTATATATTTTCTTTTGTTTAGAGTAACACTTGCAAACGAATATCAAAACAAACTAGAATATTATTTGATACCGTCAGGAATACAGTAAGCAACAAAAATAATACACTTTAAGAAAAAATTGACTACCAGGATATCAAAGTACGGAACAACGATACCAAGGAAGGTGTGGAAAACGTGGCAGATTACTGCTAGCGACCCAACTCGAAACTTACGCGTGTACGTACGTAAAAAAACGCGTGTAGGTAAGAAGAAATCATATAAAAGCTTTCTAGAAGTAACTGAACCAGCTTACTTATATTTTCATTTTATTGACGTATTAACGCAATACAGTCGACGCTCGTTGGTAACGACCCCTGCGCCCCACATCAAAAAAAATCTTTATAACGAGGGTCGCTATAGTGGATATAATTAAAAAAATGTTACTGATGCACGCTCAGCGGTTTCAAAAATAAGCGATTTTAAAGAGATTCCGTCCAAATACTCAAATTAGTTTTTATCATTGGTATTAAAATAAAATTTTATCAATTAAAATATATTTCCTAAACAGGTTTTAAAGTAGCAAATAAATGGTGTTATATACTTACAAAGCATTTATTTTCTAAGAAAAAATCAGAAATGGTTGTTTGTCTTTTCTGCATATGTGATTTTTGCAAAACGTAATTTTCCATTTCAGTTAACGATGATAAATAAAGTTGGGTATTTTCTTGCCTTTCAAAAAACATTTTAAAGTCTCAATAGTACTTGAAACATTTTTTATTCTAATTTCCGCGCTGTGGTGAGTGGTAATTCTCTCTCCCCCCCTCCGTCAAAGTTGAACTGTAACACTGAAATCTCTACATCTACGAAGCTTGGCAATACAATAATTAAGGTCATTTACGTTTAGAAACATGTTCTTTTTAGAAAAATACCGGGAATTTGGACGTTGTATTGGGATTAGACGACACTGTACAGTCGTTATACCGGAAGTAAAATAACATAGTGCGTAGGGAAACACATTTGGGGATTTTATCACTGGTCGCTATAATGGAATGGTCTTTATAATGTGTGATCGTTATAACGAGCGTCGACTGTACAATCATGTATTTTTACCATACCATTACGATTAATCTATTTTATTTGTTGAAATTCATTTCTTCATTTCATTCATTAATGTTTAAAATTTTATTCTTTAACTTGTATTTGACACAGATTTTATGTAATTTCTTCATAGATTTATTTATTGTTTACTCTTTAGGATTAACTTGATTTAATTTTATTATTGATTTATATTTGAGACAGTTCCAATGCGATTTGAGTGGTGCGTACATATTACTACTGAAATATAATTTTCACTCTATCTCGAAAACTATAGCCAATCTGACAAAAAGAATGTCGGATTCGTAATCATCACCACAAAATTACCCTGAAAGGACTGGAATTCATTGGCAAAAAATCAATTTTGACCAGTGTTATAGATTATTTAACTAAGGTGAACAAACGTCCTAATGAGCCTAGAGTCCGGGTCTTTGAATAAAATATGCGGAATTTTTAAGTACGTTTTCTTAAAAATTATCAAGGTGATTAAATTTTTAAAAAATTAGCTCCCCCGACGAATTCTTCCACACTCGTCCTACATATAAATTATAATTAATCGAAGTTTAATAGATAATGAGCAGTGGCGAATCCAGGATTTGAGTCTGGGAGGGGCCGAGGCCATAAAAATTTCGTATCGTCATGATGAATGTCAAACCTCATGGCTTATGGAAACCAAAACACTTTAACTTCATAAACTTTACTCACCTGATGATAAGAATAATAAAGAACAGTACAATACTTTCGATAATTTAATAAAAAAAATACAGTGAAATAAGTAGCCAAAAAGTGTTTTCGACCCTGTCGACGCTACAGGTTCAAGTGGAATGACTAGAAAAGTAGGAAAATTTTCGAGCCTGTCAAGCCAGAAAGCAATGTTGTCATGTTTTTATTATTTTTTTAAAGAAAGGAGAATTAAGAACAAACATCTGTAGTGATTTTAAATAAAATCAAGAATTCTGGTTTTGCTCTGGGAGGGGCTGCAGCCCCATAGCCCCCCTCCATGGATTCGCCACTGATAATGAGAATTCAATACCGAAATTCCTTTGTATATTATTCAGTTCCATTACGCGTAGATTCGTGCTGCCATTAGTATCAGTGGTCAAGTGACCAAAAGTCCCGGCACATCATAGTCACGGTTGCCTCAATAATTTCTTGAACATCTCGGACTGAAGTACAGGAAATTTGGTCATTTTCATTGAACGAAACTAAGGGGTCTATTCTGGTACCCCCGGTTGGGTTGGGTTCCGCACGTTAACAACGGAACCCAACCCAACCGGGGGTACCAGAATAGACCCCAACATCTCGAGATTGCGCAATTCTCTGTCATCCAGATTTCATTTGCGTAGTTCCGATGAGAAATGAAATAAAGTTTTTTTGTGGGGGCATATTGCATCACGGCATTAGATGGATTTCACGAGGCGACTGTTTTGAAGAACACGCAGTTTGAAAAAATCTTGAGACTTACGAAATATTCCCGCGCCAAGAAGAACCGAGCAACAGTGCACGTGGTTGGCAAACCTCCAATTCACGTGCGACATTCGAAACAGACCGTCTCGCTGAAGTCACGGTGTGACAGACTACAGCATTGGCTGAAAGATTCTGTTTTTGTTTGTATTTTGTTTAACCTGAGATTTTTGTTTTTTGTTTTTCATTTTCGTTTGCTTGTGCTGAGTTTTGTGCATGCTGTCTTACAGAATGAAAGATTCTTTTTTTTTTGTTTGTATTTTGTTTAATCCGAGATTTTTGTTTTTGTTTTTTTTTTTCATCCTCGTTCGCTCGTGCTGAGTTTTGTGCATGCTATCTTACAGAAAGTTGGAAGGGCCGAGAAGAAAAATCGGTGCAATGCCAGCCCACGTGTAACTAACTCCCCGACCCTCTGCTGGTATTTGGTTGTGAAGTAGAAATAATTTAAAGCGAGTCCATGTGAGATTCATTTTTACTTTCTAGTATACAAAGAGAAAGTATTGTAATCGTCAAAAAATTCGAACTCGAGATTTTGACCAATCTTCACGTTTTAGACCTCCCTGAGTCCGAAAAACACAATTTTGGAATTATGTCTGTCTGTGAACATGACAATCCGTAAACTATTAAAGCTACAGGGATGAAAGTTGGTATGTGGTCTTTACACATAATTTGTAGGTTTCTATCAAATTTTGGACAAAATCCGTCCACGGGAAGTCTGTATGTCCGTGTTCATACATTTTTATCATTAGGAATGCAGGTTTGTATCAAATTTTGAACCAAATCCGTCAACGGGTTGACTGTCTGTCTGTAAAATCACATACTTTTGAACGCAATAACTTCTTTTAAAAATTACTTTGATAAATGAAATTTGGTATGTGGCCTTCTTACCTTAATGGTAGATTTGAGTCCAATTTTTGTCTCAATAGGTTAAAAAAAGGTGTTAAAATTGCAAATTTCGTTTTCTTTATCTTACACCCAGCCCTACTGGTAATCACGCCGGCTTTTAATTCCACTTCCGCGTTGGACGACCTTCGGAAATCGTGGTACGGCGTTTCGCTTATTTTATTTCTCCACTGAGTTAGGGGTTCTTGTTCGTTTCACTGGCATTTAGCTTATTTTTTTCTTTACATGTGTTAGGAGTATACGAGAAAGTTTAGGGGAGACAAATGAGACATTTCAAATTGTAGCAACAATTTCAAATAAATATTTGAGAAGTTGCAGCTAATAACTGCATTCATTTACTGTTCTCTTAACACTTTACCGACCGGTAGCGGTTCGAACATACTATGCCCTTTCACCGCCCGCTCAGCTGCAGATCGTCCGAGACACCGGCTCGGTTTCGGCCTAGACTCGCTGGGGAGCAAACGTCGAATAATCGACGGCCGGTCGGTATGCGCTGAGAACAAAACGTCGATTAATCGACGGCCGGTCGGTAAAGTGTTAACTTTAAATTTCATTTACGTACTGGAAACTTAGAACTCTGAATTTATGCATCTAAAGATGATCTTTTTGTACTATTTCATTTTGGATGCATTTTTATTTGATTTTTACTTTCTCGTGAACGAAGTATACAAAGAGAAAGTATTGAAATCGTGAAAAAATTCGAACTCGAGATTTTGACGAATCTCCACGTTTCAGACCTCCCTGAGTCCGAAGAACACAATTTTGGA
This sequence comes from Araneus ventricosus, assembly GCA_013235015.1. NCBI lineage: Eukaryota > Metazoa > Arthropoda > Arachnida > Araneae > Araneidae > Araneus > Araneus ventricosus. Next base: position 8,787 of record BGPR01002949.1, read on the forward strand.
ATTATGTCTGTCTGTGTGTCTGTGAACACGATAACTCGAAAACTATTAGAGATACAGAGACGAAATTTGGTATGTGATTTTTTGTTGTGTAGAAAAGATTATTTATTTACCTTTTTATTTTATATATTAATCTTCTTATTATATATGATATTATAAAATCTTTTTTATGTATATTGATATTAGATGTATAAATTATGAACTTTAAAATTTAATAATTGCATTTTATATCTCTTTTAGTAATTTAAGCATCTTAAACGTAATTTATACTTTCTAGTATTTTAGTAAATTCAGCATCTTAAATGACACTACACCTGTTGCTTAACAGACACTCTAAATATCTGCAAATAATTATTCAAGATGGATCTCTATACATGTAAACAATCTTAAGGTCTCAAATCATTAAATCAATTAAGCATCTAACATTTCACAAATCTATAATTAAAAATCTTCACTCAATGTAATATCTTAGCAACAGGTATAAAGTGCAACTTCAATATAATTTTAGTTCTTAGTTTATCTTTAAAATAATCACCACATTTAATACCAAAACAATTCATAAAGATCTTAAGTTTTGCGTTGTATTTTTTTTATATATAATTAGATGTTACATTTAAGTATTAACCCAGGTTACACCAAATAGTTACCTCCATCAGTGTCATAGGGGTGGCAAATAAATCAGAGACCAAATTACTCTAAACTAATGACATTTATTTATACGAAATATAGTTCTACCATTTTACAACACAATTTATTTAGACTAATCTTGCTGATTGAGATTCAGAGTTACAACTTCAGATGAATAATGACAGAAAACACATAAAATAAGGAACATAATAGAAAATCATAATAATAATACATTTAGGGTCGACCCAGTGTTTGTTAGAGTTTTATTTCGATACCACGTTCGCATTCAAGATTAAATTAATTTCACTGCATTCTCAACATTAAGTTTGTTGCATTAATATTAAGCTCATATAAAATGAATTTTTTAATAGTGGCCACAAATAGTTTAATTATTAATTTTAATGTTTACCTAACTTAATCTTATAATTTCATTCATATTCTTGTTAATACATTACCAACTCACCCTATTATTACACTAGTTTTCCTTTTCACTAATTAGCAAACATGATTATATGTATGAACATTGTTCTTCCAACTAAAACACACTCTTTAAAAATATCATACTGATCCATAAACTGACACATAAATAAAAACAAAAACTTCTGAAAAATATCGATAAAATCATGTTTTGTTTTTACAAATAAATGTTGGCAACATGCACTAATAATAAATTAACTTCTTAATTTCAATTGGCATGTATTTACCCTTTTTTTTAAATGTAAAACAGTACAATATTACTAAATGTAAGGATTACATATATACGATGCATTACATCCAACTTTATCAAAACTCATGTTATAGAAACCTATTTACATTATTTAAAATAAAATTTCATTTAATACATCTGAAAATAAATACTTCTTTTCCAAGCTTCATCCCTAGTTTAATTTCTTTTTGCATCATGACTTCACATATATCGATCAAAATAAATAGAACATATTACTTACTAGGAATTTTAATGTTAATAAACCTTTAGCGGAATCATATCAATATTAATTTATCTATAGATGCATCACAATAGAACAATCCTACTCACTAAAACAAGAAACTTTTTCATCTGATTAAAACTTAATTCAAATATTCAAAATATAAGTTAAAGACTTATCTGTAAACAGCAGCATCACGTGAAGAATCAGGAACACAAACCCACAGATTATAATATCGTTCACTTTGTCCATACCTGCGCATAGGATCTGGCAGTTGTCTCATAGGTCACAAATTTAGTGAGTTTTGATTATTTTGATGTTGCACTGGTGGTTCCGCGGTAAGTAATGATAGTGAGAAAGCAAAATCCACGCGGCATGTATTTTCATGTAGCATCATGCAATTATTTTACGTGACTCAAACCTATAACGGGATTCGGTATCGACACACGATAAATAATATATTTATCGTTGAAATTTAAATTAAAAGGAAAATAAATTAAAAGAAACAAAAAGTAAACAATAATAATAATGAAAACAATAAACGTTTTTGCGCGCAAACGCAGCAGCAAAAAGGAATTGCTTCAACATAAATCTTTTAAAAATAAACACAACAAAAGCTATAGAATAAAAAAAACCAAAGATTCTCTAATACTTAGAACACTTTAATTAGAAATTATTCAAAATGGAAAGGAACTAAAATGGCGCACTCATTAGAAACCACACGCCATTTTTAGTTCAAAAAGAACAAAATTTTCTGTAGAAAGGAATGACAAAAAGTCAAAATTTATTCCTTCCTGTGGTCTTATTAATTTTGCTAAATTTTATGAGTTGTAACTATTAATACTTATCGTTGGATTGATCGGTCAGAATTTTGAAGCCGAAACGCACGTCTTTGGTGAAGCCCCTTCTTTCATTTGACTGCTGGAGTGTTTTTCCGTAGGCATACTATATCGAAAATTGCACGGCTAATGCGTCTCCATCCCGGCTTGACAACTATTCCTCAGCAAAAGCGCCGCATCCCGGCCGTGGGCCAGCGGGCAGCCCCATCCTCTCTCAGCACCCCTCTTCTCCTTTCGGAGCCTAAAGCCTCTCTGAGCCCGCCGACATACAAAAATTTCCAGGATCAGACCCAAACGCCAAGAAACAAAGTCATTTGCAATTCAACCAGCGAGAGTGTTCTCCCCTAAACTTTCTCGTATACTTCCACAAAAAGGTGCCGTTTCCCCTAACCCCGAGCAGCTAAAAAAATTCGAACCTACTGTTACCCAGAATCCAATGACTACCAGAAGGTTTGTCATTACAGTGAGTGAAAAATATCTAGGTAAAGAATTTCAGAGAGACGCGTAACGATTTTCCTCTCTTACCGGCTCAAGGACAAACTGAGGCAATTCGCTACTCCGTTCCGCTCTTCCAGTACGCATGCGCGCAGAGACAACGGATTCTCTTCAAAAGTAAAATATACAGACCGACAGACAGTCAACTCTTTGAAGGATTTAGCCCAAAATTTTATACGGACCTACATTCATGATGATAAAACTGTGTATCAAATTTTATGCATCTAGCTATTCAAGTTTTTGAGTTATAGTGCTCGCATGACTTCGGACATACAGACTGACAGACTTCCCGTGGACGGATTTTGTCCAAAATTTGATAGAAACCTACAAATTATGTTTAAAGACCACATACCAAATTTCATCCCCGTAGCTCTAATACTTTTCGAGTTATCGTGTTCACAGACAGACATAATTCCCAAATTGTGTTTTTCGGACTCGGGGAGGTCTAAAACGTGGAGATTCGTCCAAATCTCGAGTTCGAATTTTTTGACGATTACAATACTTTCTCTTTGTGTACTTCGTATACGAGAAAGTAAAAAGGTCAGAAAAAGGCATCGAGGGTGCAAATGCAATATACAAATTCAATAGAAATACAAATGCAATATTTCTGTCGCAAGGGATTATTGAAGAATTCCACAGCTGTAGTTTGTAAACAGCACAAGCCATTTCCCCAGGGTCAGAAAGCCTACCAGGAGGGGGTTGTGTTCCCTGAAATTCTTTTCGCTGGGGTGAATAAACTTTCGAGATGGAGATTCGTAAAGAGGAAAGACAAGTTGCAAAAATGAAACGAAATTCTCTTAATAAACCCTGTTGCATTCTTACTTTTTTCAAACAAATAAAATAACACAACATTATTATTTAGGGCTTATCATTAGATTTTTGTTACTTATAAAAACACGAATAACTTTTAAAATTCCAAATTTATTAAAACAAAGCCGAAAGAAAAAAAATATAGAATTTAAATAATTTTGAACAAATTCTTGAGTTTCAAATTTAATACAACATCTTTACACACAATTTGTAGCTTTCTATCAAATTTTGGAGAAAATCCGTCTAGGGGAAGTCTGTCTGTCTGTCCGCGGTCATGTGAACGCTATAACTTAAAAACTTGAATAGCTAGATGGATAAAATTTGGTACACAATTTTATCGTCATGAATGTAGGTCTGTATCAAAGTTTGTACCAAATCCGTCGAAGAGTTGCTGGTCTGTCGGACTGTATAATCGCATATTTGCAAAAATTATATCTCCTAAACCCTTTGACTTACATAAATAAAAATTGGTATGACGGTTGCTAACATTAATTATAGATCTGTGCCCGAATGTCGTTTCAATCGGTTAAAAAAAGGCGTTCAAATTGCATAATTAATTTTTCTAATCCGATTCTTCATACGGATGTTTACTGGTAGCAATCTCTGTGCACGCCGAAGGATTACGTCACTTCGTCCTTGAGCCGGCAAGAGTGGAAGTGTGTGATACATGTCTTTTATTCGGTACGCATCCCTTTAAATTTGATTCTTTACCTAAATATTTTACAATCACTATAATCTACAATGAAAAACCTTCTGATAGTCATTGGATTCTGGGTTACCGCAGGTTCAAATTTTTTTTTTATCCCCCGGGGGGGGGGAAGGACACAGCACCTTTTTGGGGAAATATACGAGAACGTTTAGGGGAGACCACTCCCGCTGGTTTTCTCTCCTCACTGTTCATCCAAGAAACAACGCGCGCATAAAAATTTACTCAACGTCGCTACTTCTCTCTTCCCATTAAAAATTATAGGAAAAGATAACTTGTTTAAGTGAACGGATATCCCAGATAGCACGTAAGTTTGCAGCAAGTTTGATTTTGACTTGATATTACCTTGTCATAGCAAATTTGACGCGTCAAATTTGAAGCGAACTTGTAGCAAATTCGCCGTGACAAATAGCGCCACCTCCTTTGCAATGCAAATTTGCAAAACAAGCTTGATGCAAAGATAGCACAAAGAGATAATTATCTTTGTCTCTGTTTAAAAAAAACATCCGATTTTTAATAGCATCCCCTAGACCGTCCTTCTTTTTAATAATTCAATAAATCAATGATAATTTGTAAAAAAACTAACTTTTTTATAAAAAAAAAAATTGAAATATTTTCCATCTTTTTACTAAAAGTTTTTACTTTAAAGAAAACTATATCGCCTTTTTCTTAATGTTGAAATTTTAACATTTATAAACAAAATTAAACCGAAAAAACAGTCAATGTTTGTTGAAAAATAATAACTTATTCCTTTTGTCCCATTTTAAAGCAATTACTTTTGAACTCTAATTTCATAATTTATTCTACTAGCAAAACGTAGTTATCAGCGAAAATCGCTCTCTCTTTCTTCGTCATATTCTCAACTCAAAAAATTAATGAAATCAAGAAAATAGTTTAAAATAAATCGTATACGAATCGAATCGAACAATGTATTAGCGAAATATATCTTCTCCTTTCGTAGTCGAGCTGGCCGAGTGGTATAGACGTCAGGCTACCAACCGGTAGGTCGCGAGTTCTATTCCGGGTTGTGTTCGTACTCTGTTTTTGCTATAATTTGCAATGAGTTTGACGCGGCAAGCTTGCTGCAAATTCGTCCATAGTGAAACTGAAGCGCATTAGTGCTGCAAACTTATTTCACCTTGCACTCTTGTCAATATACTTTTCCTTCCCGGTGTTTTTTTTTTTAAGTGCCACGGCATTAACTTACCAAAATGGTTTAAAGCCGGAAGAAAGATAGCAGGAAAAAGGGCACTCCAAAAGCACGCTGAGGTCAGCGTGCCCCGGCCCAACGGACAAGATTTATTGATTCAAATGGGCAAATATACATACTGTGCCCAAACACGGGCAGATTATAAACAGCATAAAAAGTCGCAACACAAAAAGCGACACAAGTCGTCAACAGACTACGCCACATGGCGGAACTAAAGTAAAAATGATATACAATCTACGCCTCAAGGCGGGCTCGGCAAAGTTAGAATAAGCAATACAAACTACGCCAAAGGCGGAATAAGCATAATTAAAATAAACCCCTTTCCCGTAGTACGGGGTCAAGGAATGTATAAAATATTAAAACACAGGTTAAAATATATGATAGCCTAAAAGTATATAGGCGATCGAGCTGAAGTGATGACAAGTGTGAAAAGGTGAAATGTGATTGTAATGTTGTGAAGAAATTCAAACAAGATTCTAAATGAATGAGTAGCTCGATCGCCAAAACACAGATGAATATATACAGATGATACAATTAAGATATAGAGGTTTTAAAAGTAATATAAAATATTTAAAATACCAGCACCGGGACAACACACACACACACAAGCAAACCAAAAAGCTAAACTTATAAGCTACATAGCTAGAAATAAGGATAAACTAGTTAAAACCCAAAGACAGTGAAGTAGGGGATAAATATCCCTGAATGTTCGCCAAGGAACGGTGTATCAATTAGTCATATACAGTACAAATATAAGTTGGACCAAGTAATATTATAGGTAAGAATTCGTGATCAGACTGCGCTATCAAAGAGGTCACGCAATGCCCAAAAGCTTTAAACAAATTTTGTGACATGTTAAAAAAATTCCAAAAGTTTTAAAAGGAAGATCATAATTTTCCTAATGGGTACCTCTCCATGCCTCCCAACGTCTATTAAATAATAAATAATTAAATAGATAATTATAGTTAATAATAATTAATAAATATGTAATGGTATAAACATGAAATATGAACTACAATAAAATGAGATAAAATGTAACCACCTCGACCATAGAACCGACCAGCAAAGTAGATTTTCTAATAATAATAAATTCTAAAAGGTTTAAAGAGGATTCGACCAGGGGAGCGGCAAAGATACATAAAAGTACTAAAATAGAACAACAATAAAATCATCCTACTAACAAAAGTGTACCATAAATACAGTCAAAATCCTTAAAACATCGATAAAAGATCATCTCAAAAACTAACATTATGAAAAAGTTAAGAGAGTTTATGAAATGAAATATACAGTGAATATGAGAATGATCAAGGCAGGGGAGTGTATGGAGTGGCCTTCACGCCTTGGGTGGCCCTACCAGGAGATTACACTCCCGACGTACTTCACCCACTCCTCGATGAGTTACTCCCCCGCCAAAAATAAAATTTTATTAAAAATATTAGATGATATATGTAAAAATTTAAAAAGTTAAAAATATTAAGGGGAGTCCCGAGTCAGGGAATCACAAATGTCATTGCTTATTTTAAAAGAATTCGTCATTTTCCCGATAGCCTGTTTATTAGACATAAGGTTTTTGAACCAAAGTTTTTTGCTAGCCTCTGTGGGTTTAATTAAATGAAATTCCCTGGTGAGCGAGCAATCAAAAACATAATGATCAGCGTCGCCCACCAGCCCACAGGTACATAGCGGGGAATTGACCCTTTTAAATCGATGGAGATAAAATGGAAATGGACCATGCCCACTTAAAAAATATATTAAAATCTTGTTGTATATTAAAAAATTGGGGCTAACCGTATCTAAAAAGCCTCGAACTCTGATTCCCGAAGCAGAAGTATATTTATTCCAGTAGCCACACCACTCGTGTAATATAAGTTGTTTCAATGTTCGATTTAGATATGAACGAGGAGCCGGGATTGAAAGCTCCTCACCGTTGGTTGTGGCTAATTTGGCCTGATGGTCGGCCAACTCATTCCCCTGGATGCCAACATGAGCTTTCACCCAGGAGAGGCCGACCAGATTTTTGGCTTTAAAAAGATCAGTTTTGGCTTTGTTTACGAAATTCGATCTGGAGCTAGCGCTCTGCAAGGCCAATATAGATGATAGGCTGTCAGTATATAAATTGATCTTGGAATTCTCATTGACAGCCCAATTGGCCGCAAATTGAATTGCCGCCAACTCGGCCTGAAAAACAGAATTATAAGGTTTAAGTTTAAATAAAAACCCGGTGTTGCGAACTTCCCCACAAAAGTAAGAGAGGTCGGTCCATTGAACCCTGTGAGGGCCTGGCCAGAAGGGGGAGCACCCTCCTTCAACCGTCCTTGTAAGTTGACTTCTTGAAAGTCAGTTCTCTCAGCGACGCTCCAGTGTAAGGCAGGGCCAGAGAAATACAAGGGCTGGTTCATAGAGGTTTCAGCGAAGAACCAGTGGGGGAATTTTGTGACGTCACAATGCTGACACTCCGCGCTCGAAAATACGAAATTTCCTTTACTATAAGGGTTTTGATGTTAATGTTATTTCTTTTTACTTTCTCGTATACGAAGTATACAAAGAGAAAGTAATTGTAATCGTCAAAAAAATCTGAACTCGAGATTTTGACGACCCCACGTTTTAGACCTCCTGAGTCCGAAAAACACAATTTTGGAATGTCTGCGTGTCTGTGAACACGATAACTCGAAAACTATTACAGCTACGGGGATGAAATTTGGTATGTGGTCTTTAAACATAATTTGTAGGTTTCTATCAAATTTTGGACAAAACCCGTCCACAGGAAGTCTGTCTGTCCGAGGTCATGCGAACACTATAACTCAAAAACTTGAATAGTTAGATGGATAAAATTTAGTACACAGTTTTATCGTCCTGAATGTAGGTCCGTATCAAATTTTGGGCCAAATCCGTCAAAGGGTTGACTGTCTGTCGGTCTGTATAAGCGCATCACCTACGGGTCCGCTGTCTCCACGCGCATGCGTATTGAACGCAATCTTCTGTGCACGATATTTATTGACTCTTGCTTGGCGCTTTTTTTTCATCCGATTCTCCATGCGCATGCGTACTTGGTAGCAATCTGTGCACTCGGAAGGATTGTCCTTGAGCCAAGAAAGAGTAGAAATCGGTATTCATTTAAACGGAACGCATCTCTTCGAATTTGATTTTTTACTTAAATATTTTCTGATAGTCGTTGGATCCTGGGTTACAATAGGTTCGAATTTTTTTATCCACGCGGGGGAAGGGGAAACAACACCTTTTTTCGAGAAGAATACGAGAAAGTTTAGGGGAGACCACTCCCTCTGGTTTTACTTAATATTAAATTGGATCCCAGTTTTTGGAGTGAGAACAATTAGATACACGACCATTTCAATAAATTATTTGAGACTTTTTTGACACAAAATATATACGAGAAAAGAAAAAAAAATGAAAATCAGTTTCAGTCGGCATATACTATCCACTCATTGAAAACGCTGATTGGCTCGAACTATTAAATATTTGCTTTTGAATAAAATGGATTATTTGTTTACCTTTATCATTTTTTATTTATTTGAGAGAAAAAATTTATACCAAAATAATGAATTGTAAATACTTGCGAAGCAGACATACGTTTTCACGTAATTTTTTACGTATTCATTTTATAAATATACTTAAAATATGTAATAAATATAATGCAGTTATATATATTTAGTATTTTTTTCATAACCAGCAAAATATCAAGAAGCATACCAGATCTAGAAGAAAATTCTGAACAGCTTTCTTTTAATGTGCTAGAATTGGGAAATCGTATCCCTATCTGATTTCGCCAGTATAAATAAGACCGCCTGCAAATAGATCGAATAAATAATTATCTATTGCGGCATTTATCTATGTTGATGTTAAGATATTTTTGTTTTTAATTCTTCTATTTTCGATACTTTTTTAAGTTTTCTTTTTTAACTTTTATTTTCGGCTAAAATACGGGTAATTTGAGTTTTCGTTTTCATTTCTTTCATTTTTTTTCTCTGATTTTTCTCTGTCTCCTTTTTCGTGTTTTCAAGTTCTTTATCAAGAAATCTAATTCTTTCCAGAAGTATTGCATTTCCTTTTTGAGTTTCAAAGCAAGATGAGCAAATGTTTTCATTTTTGATGTAGTAAATGTCTCACACACGTGACACATGCGCTTTTAAGCCTCATGCATTTTAATCTAATTTTTGTCTTTTAATCTTAATTTTTAATCTTTTCCTCTCACTTCTACTTGAAACATCTTCCCCATTATCTTGCAATGGCAAGTTGACACTCGGAATTGCATCAGGTTTTAAAATTTTCTTCCGATTTAAACCAAGTGGGCGATTTCTTATGCCATCCATGTAATCGCTTGGCCTAAAGTGACCAAAGTATATCCTAGCGTATTTTACATTTATATGATCTTACCTTTTACATTCGAGATCCAAATTTTATTCAGGTTCGGGCATACTGAAAACATATGATATATTACATCTTTGTCTTTCCATTTTCCTGTAATAATTTGAGCACGTAGGAACAGTACAAGCAGACATACTTACAAAAGATGAAAGATTTTCTTAATATTTCACCAAAATAACAAGTAACACGGAACAACAGAGGAAACAATAGCTTAGAATTGAAGAAACGGCAATGGACGCTCTCGTACCCCACAAACTTCCTGTCAGCGTAGTGACGTCAAAACTGGTTACACCCCTATTTTCGGCAATTCTAAAATTTCAAAGATATGAACCAGCCCTTCTATTTCTCTAGTCCTGAGTGTAAGGTGCAGGGCCGGCGGAGGGGGGTGCGAACGGTGCGACCGCACAAGGCCCCGCGCCACTGACAGGTTTTACAAAATGAAAAAATTGATAATGTTTTTTTGCGATTTATTTGTTTTTATCCGAACATACATGTAAAACATTGCAGATACAGCAGACTGCGAGTTATACGTTCTGACGTCTTCAGGAAATGGCTTAAGTCGGTTTCAGGTGATAACATTCAATATATTCCTTGTTCCCAAGACAATTGCTTCAGGGACTTCTGTGGGGATCCACATCTGTTCTCCTAATGGCCAGCAGATAGTTTTTCCCAGGGCAGTTTAAACAGACACCTCTAGATGAATGTTTTATCTTCGGCTTATCTAGTTGTAAATTGATCACGTATGTTCCCCTTGTGTCCAGCAGGATTGCTAAACGATGATGAACCACATATGCCAAACGGGTTTCTTGTAAAAAGTGTGGTTTTCCAGAATCTATGAATTCATCGTAGGTACTTTCCCCTCCTCATCTAGCTCTATGTTAAGCACATGTATTTCTCTTGTGGCCAGTAGGAATGCTAAGAGATGATGAGGCATATATCACAGGGTTTCTCTCTTTTCTTGTTAAGTGTGGTTTTTCAGCATCTATAAATTCATCGTAGGTACTTGTTAAAAGGTAGTCTGCTACATCTATTCCTCAGAGTTCAACCAATAGCAGTAAATCTGAAATATTGAATCTGTAATATTATTTGGATTCTGTGAAACACTACGGACAAAACAATGAGTCTTCTCGGAAGCTTAATTTTCAGTTGAAGAGTTCGTTCGCATTCAGAATATCAGCTGTACAGCAAAATAAAATATTCTGCTTTTGTTTTTGCAGACAAATTTCAGGTATGCTATTTTTATCTCTTTTTTTATAGTTATTCATCACAAACAACATTTCTTTTTTTATTTCCAAAAAGAAAATTTTATTATTATAGTAGATTATCAATTTAAAAAACGATGTAGTTTCCCCTTTGTTCTTGTAGTACAATATTTTTGCTATTTGTTATTATCGAATACATTTCAGATAACAGATTTTTTTTCTTAGCAAACGACAATTGGTGTTTTCTACTCTTTTACATTGTGCAGTTGTCACTAGAAAATGTTACTTATTTGGGATCTTTTTATTATTTTGACAAACTACATATCGAAATCATTTGGATAAGTTTTAAAATATACGAAGCATTTTGAAGTTTGATTCAATTTAAATATCCTAAAACCGAAACTCTCAGTAGGTTGCGCATAATTGTAGATAAGTTTGTGATCAGGTGATTATCTTTTTTTCAGCTTTATCTTTTTGGCCAATTTGTTATGAAATATGAAGAAATGATGAGCTCAACTTTTAAGAATTAATTTCAGAATCTAAGTTAAAAGAAAATCTCATTCATACGGTATGAAATTTTAAATTGAATAGTGTAATCGTAAATCGACAGAAAAATTGAAAGGGCGGTAGGGACTTTCTCTTTCAATTAACTGCATGGTTAAAAGTTAAAGTTTCTAGAACTTTCATGTTTCGAAACTCTAATTGAACTTATTTTCTCATTTTATAATTTTAGCACAGAAATTTTTCAAACTGAAAAGTTTTTAATATTTCCTCACAAAAGAGGGAAGACATCACACATTTCTACAACATGTGTTCGCAAAAAATAATTGAAGAATTTTTTTTTATTTAAAAAGGAATGCTTGAATTCAATTATCATATTCAAATAGCTGTTTTGAAATGTGAATATCAAATTATTTAATTTGCACTTGCATCAAATAATCGAATCCTCTTCAGTCCCAATGACTTTGTAACCTCTGTATTATTTAAAATTACTTATAAGTTTATCTGAGTTTATACTCTTCTCTCTCTCTGAAAAATATTTACAATATTATTTTCAAAAAGTGTAAAAATATTTAGCATTTCTTTTGTTCAAAAATTGCTATAGAGGTTTTAAAATTTATTTTTTTTTACGGTAAGGATGTTTTCCCAAATCTGAGAAATGCACTTCGGATACTTTTAACAATGTCAGTGTCTGTTGCTAGCTGTAAACGCTCATTCAGTAAACTGATATTAATATCGTCATTTTCTCGAGCAACCGTGGGAGATGGCCTGAGTGATCTTGCGTTTCTTAGCATAGAAAAATACACTTCTGATCAAATTAATTCGATGGAGTAATTGATGAATTTTCCTCCATAAAAGCTAGGAAAGTGCATGTTTAATCGAAATCCAATATAATTCCAGTTATTGTTTGTCTAGTATACACAACATTACTAAGTATTGCATATTTGGATTATTTAACCTTCCAGCAGTCACGCATATTGTAGGAGATACTTATATTGTACATCGTATTGCTTGCTTATA
>BGPR01002949.1:21512-34235 GCA_013235015.1 Araneus ventricosus
CGGGTAAATGTTTTTACCGATTTTAGCATTAAGCGCTTAACTTAACAGTCCGAGAATACTCGTGCATCGAATTATCGAAATTTTAGTCTTATAAACTAAAATTGAATCATTAATTAGCTTTATAATTTGACACAAAAAATATGTAGGATCCATAAACATCTTAAGTATCCTATGCCTTCTTAGATGAATGAAAACGACAGCCCCTTTCCAAAACAGGAGGGGTCATCTTATCAGATAGCAAAGAAAACTATTCAGTTAAGTGGTTAAAGTTTGTACGTTGGTCATATTAAATTTAAAAATTATTTTAATTATCAAAAATTATTTTTAAAATTATATTTCTTATATTCCTTATGCATGAATTATATTCATTTATTAAGTACGTCCTTTTCCAATCTGAGCAATTTAATAATTAGCAAAACGTAATTAATCATTATTTTGTTATACGAATTTTCTTGCAAGGCCCCGCAAATCAACTTTCAACCAGGCCCCGCTTTTGTTTGGGCGGGCCCTGGTAAGGTGTCGCCCATTTTTCAGGACACATTTTGGAAGCTTGAGTAAAGAACTCTGTTGAATGTGGAAGAGAGGGGCATATTATCGTAAGATGAATGTATTTATGAGTGATTAATGAAACAGATTAATGAATCATCAGATCTGCTGAGTATAAGCGCATCATTTATTCTGTGTACAACGTGATCTCCATGTTGACAAGCGATAAAAGATGTTGAGCATGTCATCATTTGGATTGGAGATAAGTTCACTATCATTTTTACATTTTTGAAGTCTAAATATAGTAGAGTAAATATTTTCTCCTGATAAGCTTACGTGAAATCGATTTTACACACGCGGTGACGACAGGCTGGATTACACGTCATTCTATTAGGATTGTTGCTCTTTCGTCACAGGTACGAATGCAACAAAACATGCTTCGAGTTCCGCCTTAAACCGCTCGCAGTAGATGGGGAAATCATGATCTGAATCTAATTACTTTCTCGTATGCGAAGTATACCAAGAGAAAGTATTGTAATCGTCAAAAAATTCGAACTCGAGATTTTGACGAATCTCCACGTTTTAGAACTCCCCGAGTCCGAAAAACACAATTTTGGAATTATGTCTGTCTGTGAACACGATAACTCGACAACTGTTAGAGCTACGGGGATGAAATTTGGTATGTGGTCTTTAAACAGAATTTGTAGGTTTCTGTCAAATTTTGGACAAAATCCGTCCACGGGAAGTCTGTCTGTCTGTCCGAGGTCATGCGAACACTATAACTCAAAAACTTGAATAGTTAGATGGATAAAATTTAGTACACAGTTTTATCGTCCTGAATGTAGGTCCGTATCAAATTTTGGGCCAAATCCGTCAAAAGGTTGACTGTCTGTCGGTCTGTATAAGCGCATCACCTACGGGTCCGCTGTCTCCACGCGCACGCGTATTGAACGCAATCTTCTGCGCACGATATTTATTGACTCCTGCTTGGCGCTTTTTTTACATCCGATTCTCTATGCGCATGCGTACTTAGTACTAATCTGTGCACGCGGAAGGATTGTCCTTGAGCCAAGAAAGAGTGGAAATCGGTATTCATTTAATCGGAACGCATCTCTTCGAATTTGATTTTTTACCTAAATATTTTCTGACAGTCATTGGATCCTGGGTTACAATAGGTTCGAATTTTTTTATCCACGCGGGGGGAGGGGAAACAGCACCTTTTTCGAGAAGTATACGAGAAAGTTTAGTGGAGACCACTCCCGCTGGTTGAAGTCTAAATATAGTAGAGTAAATATTTTCTCCTGATAAGCTTGCGTGAAATCGATTTTACACACGCGGTGACGATAGGCTGGATTACCCGACATTCTTAGGATTGTTGCTGTTTCGTCACAGGTATGAATACAACAAAACATGCTTCGAGTTCCGCCTTAAACCACATCAATAATGAATCGCAGTAAGCGAGGAAATCATGATCTGATCTATTTTTTTTAATTATATTCTACCACTTACCTTGTTTTAACGCATTCCTACTTAAATAAAAAAAAACCTCTGAATAATCTATGTTACATCTTATATATCTCACTTTTAAATAAATTTTCCCCCAAAAAAATAAATAAATAAAAAATGAGATTAAAGCACGCAGAATAAGATTTTATTTTTCTACTCAATGGTCATTACTTGCAAGTTTCAACGAATTAAAATGCCCAAAGATTTAAAAACGGAAACAAGAATTCGGAAAGACACTCCGTCCGACTTAACACCGAAAAACCTAAAGTTGTTTCTGTAAAAATAGCACATGCAAACATAGAATTCTTTTTTAGATCGCTATTCAACCTCAACTATACCTTAAAAAATCGGAACTTATATGACGTTAAATTAATGTCCAGTTTTGGAGGGCTATTTGGGGACGACCTCATAATTTTGAATCGTGGTGAAAAGACGAGGATGACACCTGAGCCGGCAACCCATCTCCCCACCATTCCGGCAAGATCCTCGGTAAATTAAGGGGTTTATTCTGGTAAACCCGGAGGGGTGGGGATACTTCTTTTTCCCCTTTTTTAAGGTGCGAAAATTGTTCGGCCCCCCACCCCAACCGCGGGTACCAGAATAGACCCGTTAATGTGCACCAAGTCCGTATACACGTCGGATTTTTCATGGATTTGGATCTAGATCCCACAACCCTCAGATACCCAAACCGAGATTCTGTCATGAGGTCACTAAGAATGAAGTTTAACCAGTGGGAGTGGCCTCCCCTAAACTTTCTTATATACTGCTCAAAAATTTGTCATTTCCCCTCCCCTTGCGTGGATAAAAAAAAAAATCGAACCTACTGTAATCCAGAATGCAACGAATATCAGAAGGTTTTTCATTGCAGATTATAGTGATTGTAAAATATTTAGGTGAAGAATCATATTAAAAGAGATGCCTATGTATTAAAACTTAGCAATATTTATTTTCCATCACACTCCAGCAAGATCCGCTATTGTACAAGCGAGCGAAAACAAAGCAGGAGATAAAACATATCTATCACAGACTCCGTCTCAAGGACAAAGTGACGTAATCCTCCCGCTTGGTACCAGAGATTGCTAATTACGCATGCGCATGGACATCAGTTTTGAAACGAATGCTTAACAAGTATGCGATTATACAGACCGACAGACAGTCAACCATTCGACGGATTCGGCCCAAAATTTTTTACGGAACTACATTCATGACGATAAAACTGGGTACCAAATTTTATTCATCTAGCTATTCAAGTTTTTGAGTTATAGTATTCGCATGACTTCGGACATACAGACAGACAGACTTCCCTTTGACGGATTTTGTCCAAAATTTGACAGAAACCTACAAATTATGTGTAAAGACCACATACCAAATTTCATCCCCGTAGCTCTAATAGTTTTCGAGTTATCGTGTTCACAGACAGACACACACACACACAGACAGACGTAATTCCAAAATAGTGTTTTTCGGACTCAGGGAAGTCTAAAACGTTCAGATTCGTCAAAATCTCGAGTTCGAATGTTTTGACGATTACAATACTTTCTCTTGGTATACTTCGTATACGAGAAAGTAAAAAGGGTTAACTTTAAGTGTAATTTTTTAAGTAAAACTTTTCTTATGATGACAGGTTAGTTATGTACAATATTAACTGGCATTTCCGTATAGTTGTTGGCGTATGTTGTATAGGCTGATTTTTCTAACCTCAAAAATAAAATTTTCTGCCCACTTGTTTCTTAGAAACATCATTATAGTAAAATCTATGTGAATGATTTGAATCATTATTCCTAATTGTATGTGCCTGATTTTTGAAGACTCAAAAATAAAAAGAATCTTTCTTTTTACTTTTTGTTTCATGTGATATATGGAGCTTTTTGTAAAGACCATTAGTAAATCTATGAATATCAAAGTGAGTGAAGTATTAATTTAGGAAAATTTCAAGGAAGGGGGAAAAATCAGGTTAGCATGTTAGTCTAGTAAAATTATTGTTCCATTTTGAAGCTAAACAAGAGACCTCATCATTTTGAAAATAAGGCAGCTGAACCTGCACCTCCTTTTTGAACTTTCACACCACACCAATGAGTGGACAACTGACTGTGACAGATTTAATCAGCCCCACATACACAGAAGATCTTGAGTGTAATCGGGTTTCAAACTAATGATCTTCCACTCTCGAAGCTGAGATTTTGCCATCAGGCTACCATGCCTTGAAAATATGTCAGTAAGCACTGATTGCACTAGTTTCAAACCCCGAGATTTAAAAGAGAAAAAATCCTACAAAAGTAATTTTTGCAAAGTCATAAAATAGAATTGAAACTTTACTTCATACTACAAACTATATGTTTGATACAATTCTGCCATAAGGAGCATGAAAAAGAATATAATAAGTATCCATACACACATTGAAAAGATAAAAATGTCTTGCCCCTATACAGCCTAGTAACAGAAAACCTTAAAAATGAAAACTTATATTATTAAACTTTTAATTTTTAACTTTTTAATTAAAACTTTATTTAAATCCTTTTTCAATCAACTTGGAATATTTCTTTATAGAAATATTTCAAGTTGATTGAAATATATTTATAATATATTTTATAATATATATTTCCCTCACTATGGTAATAACTTTTAATGTTAAAATAAGACTTAAAATCATGCAGTTTTAATACATTTGTTAATTTACAGTCTACTCTTAATGTTAAAATAAGACTTAAAATCATGCAGTGTTAATATATTTGTTAATTTACGATTCTACTCTTAATGTTAAAATAAGACTTAAAATCAAGCAGTGTTAATATATTTGTTAATTTACGATTCTACTCTGAATGTTAAAATAAGACTTAAAATCAAGCAGTGTTAATACATTTGTTAATTTACAATTCTACTATGAAGTGCTCTTATAATATTAAAAAAAAATTATAAATGAATTTTGATTTTCATTCAAAAACAATTATCTGAATTTTAAAAAAATGTCTGGAGTCTGGAGTTATTACTTTTTCAGATTTTCACAACAGGTTTAGAACTTTGTTTTTTTAAAGCGAAAATAAGATAAGACATTAAAACATTAAAAGTAATATAAAAATTTATTGAATCAAACAACTCTTCGTTTATATATACATAGTAGTCTTGATAATTCGAGGTGGACTGGACCGGGCCTACCTCGAACTATCGAAAACTCGAATTATCGAAATCATAAAATTTATTAAATAAATAAACGGAAATAAGAGCAATTTTTAAATTTTAGTGTAGTATATTTAAATGAAAAATGCACTTACATATAATTACATTACTGCTGATAGCAACAATTTAATTATATCTTAAAATAATTGTCAATTGTTACTTTCTCGTATACGAAGTATACAAAGAGAAAGTATTGCAATCGTCAAAAAATTCGAACTCGAGATGTTGACGAATCTCCACGTTTTAGACGTCCCTGAGTCCGAAAAACACAATTTTGGAATTATGTCTGTCTGTATGTCTGTGAACACGATAACTCGAAAACTATCAGAGCTACGGGGATGAAATTTGGTATGTGGTCTTTAAACATAATTTGTAGGTTTCTATCAAATTTTGCACAAAATCCATCAAAGGGAAGTCTGTCTGTCTGTATGTCCGCGGTCATGCGAACGCTATAACTCAAAAACTAGATGGATAAAATTTCATTCACAGTTTTATCGTCATGAATGTAGGTCCGTATAAAATTTTGGGCCAAATCCGTCAAAAGGTTGACTGTCTGTCGGTCTGTATAATCGCATCTCCAACGAATCCGCCATCTCCACGCACATGCGTACTGGACGCAATCTTCTGTGCACGATAATTATGGCTTTTCTTTTTGATCCGATTCTCCACGTGCATGCGTACTGGACGCAATCTTCTGTGCACGATATTTATGGCTTTTCTTTTTGATCCGATTCTCTATGCGCATGCGTACTGGTAGCAATCTGTGCACGCGGGAGGATTATGCGACTTTGTCCTTGAGCCAGCAAGAGTAGAAATTGGTACGCATTTAAATCGGAACGCATCTCTGTGAATTCGATTCTTCACCTAAATATTTTCTGATAGTCACTGGATCCTGGGTTACAATAGGTTCGAATCTTTTTTCCCCCCCCGGGGGGGGCGGGACCCAGCACGTTTTTCGAGAAGGATACGAGAAAGTTTAGTGGAGACCACTCCCGCTGGTTGAAGTCTAAATATAGTAGAGTAAATATTTTCTCCTGATAAGCTTGCGTGAAATCGATTTTACACACGCGGTGACGACAGGCTCGATTACCCGTCATTCTTAGGATTGTTGCTGTTTCGTCACAAGTACGAATGCAACAAAACATACTTCGAGTTCCGCCTTAAACCACATCAATAATGAATCGCAGTAAACGAGGAAATCATGATCTGATCTGTTTTTTTAATTATATTCTACCACTTACCTTGTTTTAACGCATTCCTACTGAAATAAACCAGGGGGAGTGGTGTCCCCTAAACTTTCTCGTATACTCCTAACACATGTAGAGAAAACTAGAATAATAAAAGACGTCAAATAAACTTCCGTCGCAAGTAAACCAAAGTTGGAACCACGCGTGGTTTGAAGGATCAAAACAAATTCAAATCCTCTGCTCATTCTTTTGCGCAACAGGACCTGGCGAGACTCCCTAAATGTTTGCTTCCTTACAAAATCACTCCAGAATTGGTTTTTGGCAAACTGCCAAGTTTCGGAGCGTCCCTTCCTTGCACTGGCATTGCCACTAGTAGGCATGCGCAGGGAGTTAGTTTCAAAACTGAACAAGTATGCGATTATACAGACCGACAGACAGTCAACCCTTTGACGGATTTGGCCCAAAATTTTATACGGACCTACATTCATGACGATAAAACTGTGTATAAAATTTTATCCATCTGGCTTTTCAAGTTTTTGAGTTATAGCGTTCGCATGACCCCGAACATACAGACAGACAGACTTCACGTAGACGGATTTTGTCCAAAATTTGATAGAAACCTACAAATTATGTTTAAAGACCACATACCAAATTTCATTCCCGTAGCTCTAATAGTTTTCGAGTTATCGTGTTCACAGACACACACACAGACACACATACAGACACACACACAGACAGACATAATTCCAAAATTGTGTTTTTCGGACTCAGGGAGGTCTAAAACGTGGAGATTCGTCAAAATCTCGAGTTCGAATTTTTTGACGATTACAATACTTTCTCTTTGTGTACTTCGTATACGAGAAAGTAAAAAACAACTCTGAATAATCTATGATTACATCTTATATATCTCACTTTTAAATAAATTTTCCCAAAAAATAAATAAATAAATAAAAAATGAGATTAAAGCATGCAAAATAAGATTTTATTTTTCTACTCAATGGTCATTACTTGCAAGTTTCAACGAATTAAAATTCCCAAAGATTTAAAAACGGAAACAAGAATTCGGAAAGACACTCCGTCCGACTTAACACCGAAAAACCTAACGTTGTTTCTGTAAAAATAGCACATGCAAACATAGAATTCTTTTTTAGATCGCTATTCAACCTCAACTATACCTTAACAAATCGGAACTTATATGACGTTAAATTAATGTCCAGTTTTGGAGGGCTATTTGGGGACGACCTCATAATTTTGAATCGTGGTGAAAAGACGAGGATGACACCTGAGACAGATAGACAGACTTCCCGTAGACGGATTTTGTCCAAAATTTGATAGAAACCTACAAATTATGTGTCAAGTTCACACACCAAATTTCATCCCTGTATCTCTAATAGTTTTCGAGTTATCGTGTTCATAGACACACACACAGACATACGGACACACATAATTCCAAAATTGTGTTTTTCGGACTCGGGGAGGTCTAAAACGTGGAGATTCGTCAAAATCTCGAGTTCGAATTTTTTGTTGGTTACAATATTTTCTCTTTGTATACTTCGTATACGAGAAAGTGACCAGAGGGAGTGGTCTCCCTAAACTTTCTCGTATACTTTCCCAAAAAGGTTCTGTTTCCCTTCCCCCCGCGTGGATAAAAAAATTCGAACCTACTGTAACCCAGAATCCAGTGACTATCAGAAGGTTCTCATTGTAGATTACAGTGAATGTAAAATATTTACGTAAAGAATCAAATTCAAAGAGATGCGTAGCGATTAGATGCGAACCGATTTTCCACTCTTACCGTTTCAAGGACAAAGTGGCGTAATCCTTCCTTTATAATCAATACATTGAACAATGATGTATACGCTGCAAAATGTTTAATACAGTTCAAATTCTTTAAGAGGGTAATTCCTTCATAACATGTTTGATAAAGATCAATTATGAAAGCACAATCAAAATTAAATAGGATGTATAGAACCATCATAGCATACTTATAGAAAAATATAGTTCATACAAGCTAGAATAATAAAAGACACCAAATAAACTTCCGTCGCAAGTTAAACAAAGTTAGAACCACGCGTGGTTGAAGGATCAAAACAAATAAAATCCCCTGCGCATTTTTTTTTTTGCGCAACAGGACCTGGCGAGACGCCCTAAATGTTTGCTTCCTCACAAAAACTCGCCGCCAGAATTGGTTTTAGGCAAATTGCCAAGTTTTCGGAGTGTCCCTTCTTTGCACATTCATTACCAGAACGCATGCGCATGGAGTGGAACAAGTATGCGATTATACAGACCGACAGACAGTCAGCCCGTTGACGGATTTGGCCCAAAATTTTATACGGACCTACATTCATGACGATAAAACTGTGCACCACATTTTATCCATCTAGCTATTCAAGTTTTTGAGTTATAGTGTTGACATGACTTCGAACATACAGACAGACAGATTTCCCGCTGACGTATTTTGTCCGAAATTTGATAGAAGCCTACAAATTATGTTTAAAGGCCACATACCAAATTTCATCCCCGTAGCTCTAATAGTTTTCGAGTTATCGTGTTCACAGACAGACATAATTCCAAAATCGTGTTTTTCGGACTCAGGGAGGTATAAAACGTGGAGATTCGTCAAAATCTCGAGTTCGAGTTTTTTGACGATTACAATACTTTCCCTTTGCATACTTCGTATACGAGAAAGTAAAAAGGGTTAACTTTAAGAGTAATTTAAACTATTAGAGCTACGGGGATGAAATTTGGTATGTGGTCTTTAAACATAATTTGTAGGTTTCTATCAAATTTTGGACAAAATCCGTCAACGGGAAGTCTGCCTGTCTGTCTGTCCGCGGTCATGCGAACGCTATAACTCAAAAACTTGAAAAGCCAGATGGATAAAATTTGGTACACAGTTTTATCGTCATGAATGTAGGTCCGTATAAAATGTTGGGCCCAATACGTCAAAGGGTTGACTGTCTGTCGGTCTGTATAATCGCATACTTGTAAAAATTATATCTCATAAACCCTTTGACTTAGATAAATAAAACTTGATATCGCGGATGCTAACATTAATTATAGATCTGTGCCCAATTTTCATCTCAATCGGTTGAAAAACAGGTGTTCAAATTGCATATTTAGTTCAAAATGCACATTGCGACTGTGTGTTGGCGAGCTTTTCGCTTGTTTTTCTAAAGTTGGTCTGGTTGGCGTTTGACCTTGGCAGTCAACGCAGGAAATTGTAGCGAGCCGCACTTCGGAAATTATGGCAACCCCTGAATCAAAAGTTCGTTCTGGCAATAAGATTTCGTAATCAAAAACGTTAAATAAAGTTCTAGTTCCTCAGCGAGCGTAAAATTGGGGGACATACGCAATTATTTTTTGCAAAATATTAAGTTTCAGGAATTCATGAATTTGATATGTTTCATTGTAATAATTGTTTTCTGAATATAACCAATCCTTACCTAATCCTAATATTTACCTATCAGTCCTCCTAATATTTACCTACCCACTGAGTGTTTACCCACCTCACATTACTTTTCGTATGCGAGAGAGTTTCGGGAAGGCCACTCCCGCTGGTTTATTCTAGGCTATTCTAATTTCCGCTCTGTGGTGAGTGGTAATTTCCTAATTTACCCCCCCCCCCCCTCAAAGTTGAACTGTAACACTGAAGACTCTACATCTACGAAGCTTGGCAATACAATAATCAAGGTCGGTTACGTTTAGAAACATGTTCTTTTTGGAAAAATACCGGGAAGAGTGTCTGCTGAATTCGAACGTTTTATTGGGATCAGACGACACTGTACGGTCGTTATAGAGGAAGTAAAATAACATAGTGCATAGGGAAACGCAGTTACGGATTTTATCACTTGTCGTTATAATGGAGTGGTCTTTATAATGTGTGGTCGTTATAACGAGTGTCGACTGTGTTTTCAAAATCGCCAGAGGGTTAGAGCCCCGAGAGTTAAATAGTACAAAATCAAGCTTATCAGTTGTTTTGAACAAAGTTCAGAGAGAAAGTTTTGGTTGTAATACTAAGCTGAAAAGATAAGATAAAACTTTTAAAGTGTTTTAAGCAAGTTGCATTGTCCTACATGACAATCTATCAACACCACTTTCATATTCTCCCTTACCTCTTTGGGCAAAAAAAAGCAATATTAACACCTAACTTCCAGAAATTTTGATACAGAGTGTAATACAGTATACTCTCCATTATCCGTGCGCGGATTATCCGTGCTCTTTCCTGACTCACAAAAAAGTTTAAAGAGAAACATTTTCACACTTATCGTGCATGTAAAATCTATGTTGATGTTCCATCGAGAGATTCATTCCGTGAAACTAGTGAGCCGTGACGGCGGAGGCTAAAGAATAGATTTTTTTCTTCCTCCACGTACAAT
Organism: Araneus ventricosus; assembly: GCA_013235015.1. Classification (NCBI taxonomy): domain Eukaryota; kingdom Metazoa; phylum Arthropoda; class Arachnida; order Araneae; family Araneidae; genus Araneus; species Araneus ventricosus. The sequence continues at coordinate 32,245 of BGPR01002949.1, forward strand.
CTCTACCGGTTCAACCTCTAATTTTCCGAGAAATGAATCATCCACTTCCTGCTAGCTCATTCTCGTAGGTACACGCTTCTCCCTGACACGTCATTCTTTAACTTCTTTCACTTTCGCACGTGTTCCTTTAGTTTTTGCGTCTTGTTTATCGTCAGTTAGTAGCGTGAAATTTTTTGCTGGTAAAAATGAGTGGTGTGAATCGAAATCGAAACGTTTTAAATGTTAAACAAAAATTAGAAATCCTTCAAAAACTTGATAATGGAGAATCAGCTAGTGCTGATGCAGAAGATGTACTAAATGAGGGAAATACAATTTCTCATTCTGCTGCTCTACAATCTGTGGAAACTTTGTTAGATTATATGGGACAAAGAGGATTTGATTACGGTGACATCACTGCGGTTCGTAAAATGTGTGTCGATATGCGACAAGAGATGAACAAACAGCAGAAGCAAAGACGCATTACAGATTTTTTAAAGCAGTAAATGTTAAAAGGAAAATTCCTAGTTTGATGTTATACAGCATGCAAATGTAAGTAATTTTTATATTTTTGTACTGGTGTTGATTTTTTCTTTACTAAAAAGGATATTTCGGATTATCCGTGTTTTTCTATTGTCCGTGCGATCCCTCCCGGTGATTAACCCGGATAATCGGGAGTGCACTGTAGTAACCCAAAATTTATGCATACCAATGCAATAACTAAACAAATTAGAAATTTTATTTTCCTTACTTTGTAACTGTAGTATAAGTAAGCAAATGGTGAAAAATAAATTTAAATTCTGGACATTAAAAAAATTCAGTTATTAAATTAAAGGTGAAAAAAAACCCAGCTTTTTATTGCAAAGTAAGACAATTTCATAAATAATCTCGACAGCATAAGTAGTTCTACAGGCATGTACTCAGTGGCGGACTGGCGAGGTCGTCAGCTTGCCCGATGGCAAGTGGGCCCCCTTAAACAGAAGACAATTTGGGCCCCCAGGAAGTGTGGGAGAGAAAAAAGAAATCTTTCTCTATAGTAACAGTTATAAATTGACTAAATTTTAATGAAAATATTAATTAAAAAATGATTAAATTAATTAATCAAACATTAATAAAAACTCTTAGTATTATATATCAAGGCACATATGCAGCTATTTCTAATATAATACAGATACAAATAATAGAAATACTAAACAAAAATTAAAATTAAAAAAGAAAGAAAAGTATAGATAAGAAACAACATATTTAAACATAAACGATGACAATACATCTTTTAGCGTACTAACGCAACAGCCTCGGGTGATTGCATCCACATAAGTTTCTAACGATTGATATTTAAAACACATAAAAAATAATCTAGAAAGTAAAAATTGTTCAAAAAGGAAGAAATGAATGAGAAATCGAATGGCGAACTTTATCAAACACCACTGGCCATAAAGATTCCAAATTGGACAAAATTTTCTGTCAAGGGTAAGATTATATGGCGATATGACTTTATGGCGAGTGGTCTTTGATAAAGTTCGCCATTCGATTTCTCATTCATTTCTTCCTTTTTGAACAATTTTTACTTTCTAGATTATTTTTTATGTGTTTTAAATATCAATCGTTAGAAACTTATGTGGATGCAATCACCCGCGGTTGTTGCGTTAGTACGCTAAAAGATGTATTGTCATCGTTTATGTTTAAATATATTGTTTCTTATCTATACTTTTCTTTCTTTTTAATTTTAATTTTTGTTTAGTATTTCTATTATTTATTCTCTATAGTAAGCTTTTCTAAAGCAAATAAATATAATATCCCTGTACCCAAGGTCCATGTTTCGGCGTTCCACAACCGTCATTGGGGATTTATTGCCGTCGTAATTCGACCAGCCGAACAGCGGGTGAAGCAGTGGCGAATCCAGGATTCGGGTCTGGAGGGGGGGGGGGGGGGGGGGGGAATAAAAATTTTGTATCATTGTGACGAATATCAAACCTCATAGCTTATGTAAACCAAAACATTTTAACTTAAAGACT
>BGPR01002949.1:34335-133808 GCA_013235015.1 Araneus ventricosus
AACATTAATCTGTTGATAATTATTTCATAATTACTATGTTATAACAGACTTAACACTCGTAGACAACGTGTGAATTCTTTTCAGTTGCTACTTCCGAGTAAAAAGTTGGCTTACGTTAGTGGTGAATTAAAGATTTGGATCTGGAGGGTGCTGAGGTCATAAAAATTGTGTATCGTCGTGACGAATATCAAACCTCAAGGCTTATGTAAACCGAAACACTTTTACTTGACAGACTTTCCTCACCTGACAATAAGAATCATCAAGAACACTACAATACTTTCGATAATTTAATAAAAAATGCAATGAAATAACAAGCCAAAAAAATGTCTTCGACCGCGTCAACGCTACAGTACAAGTGGAATGACTAGAAAAGTAGGAAAATTTTCGAGCCTGTCAAGCCAGAATGCAATGTTGTCACGATTTTATTATTATTTTTAAAAAAATGAAAATTAGGAACAAAAAGTTGTAGTGGTTTTAAATAGAACCAAGAATTTTGGTTTAGCTCTGGGGGGCTGCAGCCCGCTAGCCCCCCCCCCCCGGATTCGCCACTGGACCCAAGACGCATACGCAATTACAACTGCCCGTAGGAACTGTACTGAGATCTCTGTCCATTTCCCTTGACCTTCTGATCATTTACAGATGTTTCTCCAGAATGTTGCAGCCATCCCACAAACCCTCAGGCCATTGGAACAAGGTACCTCTTCTGTGAAAAGTCCAGCCGCAATACTCATTAAGATTTTTTGTTGGTTTCGGGAACTCCTGGAAAGACGGAAGGAATTTTATCCCTTTGTGCACAAAGGGTGCGGTTCTTGTAAGAGATGGCTATGAGAGATGTTTCTTCTTCTTTTTTTTAGTTTCATTTTACTGTCATAAATCTGACAAACAAGGGAACTCGCCTGTAGGAAAAGGTTTTCTTCGCTAAAACTGTGACTAGAACACGAAATGACATCTATGAAAAGACGACACTCACGCTTTTCTTTATGTGTTTGGGGGGAGTTTGCGTTTAGAAGAGTTAAGGGGCCTCAGTCTTATTGGTGTGTCTTTCATGGGACATAATTGGTGAGAAAAGTGTTATTTCTGTTTTTAGTCGGAAGTAGTGTATCTTGCAAAAGGAAAGAAAAAAAATTGAGAGGTAAGCTGAAATCATCATTTCTCTATTTTTGCATTGCTTTTGTAGTATTAAACACTAGCCGCATTCCGCTACCAACCGACTCGTCCATCTTATTAATTGTCTTAATTTGATTATATTAATAAACTTTAAAATCGCCAACTTATTTAATTTTTCTTAAGTCGAAAGTATTAATTGCTACAAAAGACCGAGAAAGAAATTAGTTGTGCAAAGAAAAAAAGAAAAGTAGCTAAGGGAAATGTATTAGCATTTGAGATAAATTTTGATGCAGTATGTTTTTGTGTCTAATGAAACTAATGACATAAGTCTTTACATTCAACTGTTGAAAAAGTCTAAAAAATACGAGATTCAATGAAGACTATTTTTTAAAATTTTGCATAACTATAATCTACAATTATTGTGCATTATTAAGCTTATTATAAAGTGAAAATTCAACTTAATCATAAAAAATAAATGAATTACATAATCTCTAAAAGATTATCTTGCCTTAAGTGGAAAGATGATCTTAAGGTCATTGCGAAAAAGTCAATTTATCAAAATAACATAGAAAATCTATCAAAAACTAAATTTGTTTGAAGTAACGAAGAAAGCAAGAAAAAGACTGGACTTGGAAAAAAACTGTCGAAATAATAAAAATGGATTGCATTTTAATACAACAAAAGAAGTTCTTTACATTATTAGAATGTATTTTGTACAAATCTATAGTTTGCTCGATCTTTATGAAACTTGGCAGACATGTTCTTCAAAAAAAAGATGAAAATAATTGTCAACTTTTTAAAGTCCAAAAGTAAATTAAAATTTCAGTTACTTAAAAATTAAGTAAGAATTTGGCGGTTTTTTCGCAATATTTTCAAAAAATACTATCTAACAAAATTATTTTTGAATTATTTATAATTCAAAAATATCGTTTTAATGACAACAGTTTAGTTACAAATTACTGAAACATTACCAGTACAAATTACTAAACTCTAAATCATCAGAAGTTTGTTTTAAAGGTTCCTGGCTCTTTCAACAGATGTCCTACTAATGGGCAGCATTTCTCCTTCATACTTTGTCGCTGAAACCGTATCCCAGATAGCACGTAAGTTTGCAGCAAGTTTGATTTTGACTTGTCATGGCAAAATTTGACGCGTCAAACTTGAATCGAACTTGTAGCAAGTTCGATGTGACAAGTAGCGCCACCTCTTTGCAAATCAAACTTGCTGCAATTTTGCAAAACAAGCTTCCTGCAAAGATAGCACAACAAAGAGATAATTATCTTTGTCTCTGTTTTAAAAAACATCCGATTTTTAATAGCATCTCCTAGACCGTAATTCTTTTTTATTAATTCAATAAATCAATGATAATTTGTGAAAAAAATAACTTTTTTATAAAAAAATTCTTTGAAACATTTTCCATCTTTTTACTAAATATATCACTCTCACTTTAAAGAAAACTATGTCGCCTTTTTCTTAATGTTGAAATTTTAACGTTTATAAACAAAATTAAATCTAAAAAACAGTCAGTGTTTGTTGAACAATAATAACTAGACATTTTGTCCCATTTTAAAGTAATTACTTTTAACTCTAATTTCATAATTTATTCTACTAGCAAAAAGTAGTTATTAGCGAAAATCGTTCTCTCTTTGACTTCAAATCATATTCTCAACTCAAAAAACTAATGAAATCCAGAAAATAGTTAAAAATAAATCGTATACGAATCGAACGATGTATTAGCGAAATCTATCTTCTACTCACAGAGTTCAACTGGCTCAATGGTAGCGTCTCCGCTTCGGAACCGGGAGGTCGCGAGTTCTATCGTGGGCTGTGTTCGTGTTCTGTTTTTGCTATAATTTGCAATGAGTTTGACACGGCAAACTTGCTGCAAGTTCGTTTCATGGTGACTTCGGAGCTTTCGTTAACTTGCTGCAAGCTTACTGCAAGCTTGCACTCTTGTCACGACAAATTTGTCGCAAACTTGCACTCTTGTCATGACAAATTTGTGGCAAGCTTGCTGCAAACTAAAATTGCTATCTGGGATACGAAATACTTAACTTACGAAATTTAAAATCAAATAACTTTAATCATAATTTCGTTATTTTAAACGTAGAAAATTAACCCCTTCGGGACGGAAGCCCCCGGGCATAAAAACCAATCCCACTATAGGCGCCTATGGGAATGTCTTTTACCACGCCATGTTGATCATTATACCCGCTAGGGTTTCCGTGTTGCGAAACTAGTTTTTTTTCTTCATCGTTTTGAAAACCATCCATCTTTATTTAAATTAACAACTAAAAATAAATTATTTTCAGCTTTAAGACACCCAAGAAGGAATTCATTCTACTTTAAGTCACACACATACACACAAAAAAACCCTACAAAGTAGAAATGTTTACATCAGTGGCGAATCCAGGATTTGGGTCTGGGGGGCCCCCCCCGGAGGTCATAAAAAATTTGTATCGTAGTGACGAATGTCATACCTCATGGCTTATATAAGCCAGAACACTGTAACTTTACCTCTCCTGACAATAAGAATAATAAAAAAACACTACAATATTTTCGATAATTTAATAAAAAAATACAATGAAATAACTAGCCAAAAAATGTTTTCGACCGCGCCAAGTGGAATGACTAGAAAAGTGGAAATTTTCGAGCCTGTCAAGTCAGAAAGCAATGTTGTCACGACTTTCTTACTATTTTTAAAAAATGAAAATTAAGATCAAACAGTTGTAGTGATATTAAATTAAATCAAGATTTTTGGTTTAGCTCTGGGGGGGCTGCAGCCCGATAGCCCCTCCCCTGGATTCGCCACTGGTTTACATCCTTATAACAGATTGCATCTCTCGGTCGTCGTCGAAATAGAAAAACTTTACAAAGCATTTCTCTCCAAAAAAGCGAAACATCGCCAAATATTGGCATCGAAAACACTCCCCATAGGCGTCTATAGTCGGATTGGTTTTTATGCCGCCGGCTGAAGGAAGCGTGCCCACAGGACGGAAGCAGGCAAGCGCCGACGGTGCCCATAGGCCGAAGCATTTTCTCCCGATAAGCCTAACACGCATTAAATTTCGTAAAAAAAAAGCGCGTTATATAATAATGCATAAAAAGTGCCCTTTAGATAGAAATGAAACCATTTTTAAATATGTGGAAAAGATATCATATTCTCTATTCATAATAAAAAAGTTTAATTAAAATACTTGATTTTTAATAATAAAAATATAGTGTATTTCACTATAACTGAAAGTACCTAAATAAACATTAGATTATTGATGCAAAATTCGAAAATATGGGAAAAAATAAATATTTACATTCAATATTATAAAATACTTCAAGAAAATTGTAATAATTAACTATTAAAAGCCTTCTGAAAAATCTTCTATTTTTGGACTCCACTACATGACGGAATTGGAATCGATATATTAGCACTATCCTCTTCTAATTCAGAATTTGAAGATTTATAACTATCTAAAGAACTCTAATAATTTATTGCTTTATCACTATCGACGGAAAAATCAATAGATTTGTCATTTAAAAATTTACATATTTCCTCCTCGGAAAGTTAATGCGTTCTTTTATCAGTAACTGCAAAAATAAAACTGAGAGGCTTAAATAAAATTCCCATAAAATTCCAACCCAAGCGAGAGGAGAAACTATAAACAATCACTCCAAAATGAGTTAAAGAGCTCTTTAACACATGCTTCTATTCACACTCGCCAGCACGTGTTTTTGTTTATACTCTCAAAAATCAAATAATTCTAATAGAATGATTCAGAGACACGTGGCCGACTACAATCTGACCTCGGAGAGAGAAATACTAATGTATGGGACCAATCTTTCGAAAGAAACATGGAATAGTAACGCCATCTGGTAGAAAACATTTTGTTCCAAAAGTCAAACGCATATGTGCGGCTCTCGGCCCACAGCAGCAATTTCGTTGCAACGCAAGGATGCGGCGCTCGGTCCTGAGATGAGTCAAGCTGAAACGCACATACGCGGCGCTCGTGCCGAAGGGGTTAAAACGGATTTATTTGAAAGACGCAGAAAAATTAACTATATAATAATAAATTAGATTAAATAAAATATATTTGTAAATTGGAAGGATTTATAAATTGAGATATTCCTTAAAACTAGATTGGATTACTAATATTCAAATATTTTATTTTATAAAATTTAAATAATTAATTGTATTGCATATTTTAACAGATTTTGAGATTTTTAATATAGGTATCATACTAATTCTTTAATATCAAAATTAATTATATTATTTGGTCAATTTATGTTGAATCATAGTTAGAAATCTAGTTTCGGCAATCTGTGAAGTCGAGCTAAGTGGCGGTTTATATTAAAAATAAGGAATACTGGTAAGGATGAGCAGAGACACTGGTTCTATAATTCTTAATAGATAAGTACGGATATTTTATTGAATGATGTATTTATTGTTTTTAGTGCAATATATTGTTGTATTATATATATTTAATTTTAGTATTTTCTATTTAGTGATGTTTTATTGTTAGGGTTAGTGTGTGATTTTTCTTTCTAAATTATTTCATTTTAGGGTAAATTACCCTGTCTGTTTTTTCAACAACTTTAGTAACAGGGATGGTTTGTACAGCAAAATTGATTTAACCTGGCTAAAGCTTATCCACAGCCAAGCAACTAATTTAATTCTTGAAAACTCCATATACTTGGATTGCCTTTTTCAATATTTTTTATAGTATCAGAGTTCATTTACATGTTAACATCTAAATGTTTAAACTTACCTTTTGTTTTTGGTACCTATAGTATTTTCAATTCTTTGGATTTTGTTTTAGATTTGGTTGTTTTGCTTAATTAGTGAATTTTTAGTTTATAATTTGCATCTTGATATGTCTTGTTTACTTTGTTTTTGTATGTTCATGTATAACAAGTTATATATATATATATATATATATATATATATATATATGTAATAATCTCACTTAATTTTATTTCAAATTCTAATATTATATATTTTAAAGTCTTAATGTATTCCAAAATCACTTTTCTTAAACTCCACGCGCTGGAGGTATATTAATCTCTCGTTTTGGCATATTTATTACTAAAAGAATATTTTAATCGCTTTCACGTGCCCACAGAAAATCATGAGGGCGTCTCCTTGTCGCCAGGCTTTCCCCTAAAATGCTTACGTAATTTATTAAAAATAGCCAATATTCCCTTCACTTTGATCACGTGTCTATCTGTTAAATCCCTACCTGAGATAAAGCAGGGATTTTCTGTTCTCTTATGGCTTGAAAACTTGAACCAAGATGTACGTACATTCCGTCACTCTCCCATAATAAAAGAAAATTAGTTAATAACTCGACCTGTTTTTTATTTAACGACTACATTTCATATATATACAAACATATGCTCCTTTTTGATGTTTTGGTTTTTCTTTTATGACGTGGTTTTGATGTTTTCTTTTCTTCTATATATATATAGAGAGAGAGAGAGAGAAATTAGTTGCGGGAAAATAATCCCGGCTTGAGCAACCAAAAATTGTAGAAAGTTATTGCAGATCACGGCCTGAGCCGCCATAAAATAATCCTGGCTTGATCAACCAAAAATTGTAGGAAGTTATTGCAGATCACGGCTTGAGCCGCCATAAATTATAGAAATACGGGTTGCAGGAGAATAATCCCAAACCCGCCTACAGGTCAAAATGCTTCATCTAAGGAACACTCTGGCGGTAAATGCACTAAAGATAAAGGAGGACAAACAGCAGTTAAAAACTATATTATTTATTAATAAAAAGAAGATATAAGAAAGGTATTTACACATGATTATTTACAGATAAGACAAGAGATATTTAGGGTTTGTTAGTTACCTAAGTTACATGACAACTTACACCTCGTTTAAAGGTTAGTTACAGCCATCGCCGGCGTGCTAACAGGGAAAAGACCCCCGTAGCTGCCTTACGCTTACATCTACCGCATGTCTGTTCTGCTTGATTTCAAAAAGTCATCTCATCCAGATTCAAACATTACACTCGGCTTTTTAACGGAGAAACACCCACGCATCACGTGATTAGCACAGTGAGAAAGCACGTGATCGTTATCTTCCGATGTGGGGCCGTTCAAATATTACGTAAGCACCTATGGGGGGTGTCAAGAAATGAATCTTATTTTTATTCAGAATTAGTAAGAATTTATTCAAATCAAATTGAACATCAAAAAGATCCTACCTTTTCTGTCGACCCGGGGAGAGCTTGCGCCGAATCTGCAATAAACTTTGTTAATCCATTAGATTGAATCACGCACGACGGAATAAGACACGCTGAATCATGCTTTCAAATATAAAAAGCATTATATTGACTGAATTACACAAAATCACAACACAGAACTAACACACGTACATGAAGCTAGAAGCAAAAGATTAGAAGAGAGCAGTAATGGCGTAAGTTTCAGTTTCACATCAAGAGTTTTAGTTTCAGTTTCGAGGTAAGCCGAAGCGCCCTCTGGAAGAACAAGTCCGGACTTGATGGAAAGTCAGAAAGTCACGTGGTAGAGGGTAGTTCAGTCTGTTTTGAACAGGGGGATTCGATTTGATTATTTTTGCTGACAAGGGGGGAAAGGGCGTATGAGTGATGATTACGTAAGATATTAAAATCACTGTATTTCCGAAAATCTCTTATAACTTGCAAAAATAATTTAATTTAAAAAAATAAATTTGGCAAAAGAAAATTAAACTTGATTTTTTTTCAATGAGGTTCTGAGGTCAAGCATTTTAACCACACAAGAAAAACATAAACGATAGATAGGATGAATGTTCATTGAACACAATGGATAATAGTATCTTTTCTTTATAATAGCTGGAGGTGACAGCTCGTAATAACGTTTGATGCATGAGGCTTATTTCGGGGAACTTTCTACTATTTCCAATGATGAGATTCGAATGAAAGGGACCAATATGTTGTATTGTGACAATAGGAGTTTCCAAGCAAGCACAAATAAACATGTCGCAACAAAGTTGAAACTCATTGAATATTTCGTGTATAAAAAAATATACACTCTTAATCCGATTTGAAGTTACTGTTCAACAAAGGATTACGAGACTACCACTTTTGGACGATTTTACTCCGGAAAGGGGTGTTAGGCAATGAGTCATATGAGTGCATTCCCGGAGTTCTTTGTTAGATAACGCTCAGTAAAATGTAAACATCGCCCTTCCATTCTTCACTTCCCCCTATTTTGATGAAAATAATTCCGCAGGCGCATGCACAAAAGCGCGGAGGGTTTCTGAATCCGTTGCTAAACAATACATCTTCTTAGTATGTACTAAAAAAAATCTCATTGCAAGCGGAAATAAAATAAAATCTATACTTATAAAAGGCAATGTTTGTGTGCGTGTGTGTGTTTGTCTGCGATGTCCAGACGAATCTATCGCACTTACAGCCATGAAATTTGGCACACAGGTAGTCGTAATGGTGACTGAATGCACCTCGAACAGGGGACGTATATAGTAGGGGTGGTCTCACTCCAGATTTTTTTCTGAAGTCGGCAAATTGACTAAATGAGTCGGCAAATTTAGAAAAAGTAATCGAACGTATTATTTTATTCTGCGCATCCACAACATTTGCAGAATTATTTATTGAAACGCGAAAAAAAAAAAGAAAAAGTGAACTTTTATTTACTAAGTTGGTTTTTAAATTCTCTTGCAGACCATTGATGCCACCGACAGGGAGCCGTTCCGACTCCGAGTTCAGGGGTATGCGTGGCGTGACTATTGTTAACTGACCGGGGTTCGGGCAAACTTTCCCTTCTGTAGTAAAATAAATAAAGATAAATTCTCAGAGCAACGAAAGAAATGAGCTGCCACTGTTTTGTAGATCCCGAAATTTTCCGTTACCCATCTGTGCGGCAGTGTTCTTCTCTAGATTTTCTAGTGTACTCCCTAATAAAAGTGTCATCCCCCTGTTTGGTCCCCCGGTCAAGTCCTTGGACACAAGGCCGAAACTGCCGAGTTTTATTACGTTGAATCGGGGACCACGGCAAGTCGATATTGCCGAGAAAATGACGACACAGCGAAATCGGTATGTGTTTACAGACGGACGAAGGGACAGACATATATAATTCCAGAAAATGTTTTTTTCGTATTTGGGTACTCTAATGTAGAAAATCATCAAACTCTCGATGTCGAATTTTTTTGGCGTTTATAATTTTTTTTTTTTTTTTTTTACTTCGCATGTCAGAAAGTAAAGAGTTTTTAATGCAAATATCCTCATCTATCTTAAGTCTTTATTACTCTTTTCTTTCAGATGAGTTAAAAGAGAAAATATCAATACTACGTTTTCTTAATATCTTAGAATTTAAAAAATAACATTAAATCGATAGAAGAATTGAGTAACAATAATCAAAAAATGAATAAACAGTTTAAATTTTAATGTTTACTGCGGGCTTATTTTGCATAATTATTGTTATATATTTAAGTATAAGAAAACATTTATGAAAATTTTTCCACGACATAAAAAAGGAATAAATAATTATTTAAATTTTTTATAATATTGATTTAAGAAACTTTGAGAGATGCTAACAATTTTTTAATAGCATTCATTTAGTATGTTAGCTTTCATCATATATTTATAAAAAAATTCTGTTAATTTGATATACAAGCCATAATGATGCGATTTATAATAGTACAACAGTAGACAAATATTAACTCTGTGTGTATATTTTAACCTTTCCTTGCTAAGCTTATATGAATGAATGGATTTCTTTTCTCTCCAACTTTACTATAATTTTTTTTTTCTCTCTTATCGATTTTTTTTTATACAGAAAGAAACTTGACTAGCAGTAACATTCCGTGATCGCATTGAAACATCTTCAATCCTGAGAGTGTAAAATTTAGCCTCTTAAAATACGCAAATTTGTTGGCTGCTAATAATAATTACATTATTCAAATGCTAAACTGTTTCAGGAATTTTAAGAAATGTCACAATCTTATGCCGCTGACCTCAGCAACAAACTATTGCTTAAAAATAAAGTTTGGGAACTTTTTATATTCCTTTTTCTATTAAAAATGTGCTTTCCCTAGATTTCAAAAGAAAAAATGGTCATAAAAAAAGCTTCTTTAAAAATGAATGGTTAAATATTTTTGAAGAAATACATATGAGCAGCTTTCTGACAAAAGTGAACATATACACTTTTTTCTAAAAAACGTTTTGTTACAATTTTCTCATCTGAGTACCCAACTGTACGAGGGGGCAGTATCATTCAATTTTTGTCTCATAACTTATTTTTTCCCCTTTGTAAAATTACCCAAAGTTCTTAATTCTTTAACAAAACTAAAAATATCCACTTCTAAAACCAACTTTGTAAAATGGATATGTTCACTTTTGATTTAACAAAAAAAATCTCATATATTTTTAATCTTTCTGTAACATCTTTATTTATTTATTTCTTGTGCGTCGGTGTGTTTAATGCTAGAAAAATATATCTAGCTCTCATTTTGGGGGGCGTTCTTTCTCTTATGTAAAATGTCAGCATTTCTCTTCCAAAATCTTGATAATATGCCCAGAAACATTGAAATATACCACATAAGGAAACAAATACACAAAATAATCTCTTTTCCAACCCTGGAAGCTTTTGCGAGCAGGACAGTTTAAGAATCCTGTAATTTCCTGGTGCCTTCGGATTGCACCATTCGTGAGAAAAAAGGGGTGGAAGTAGACTGACAGATTTATGATCGGGGGAATGCAGTTGTTTTTACATCACAAAACCCCCTAACTTCTTATTCGGCGGGAAACTCGAATGGACATTATCCTGAATAGTAGTAAAGTTAAAGACAACATAAAGAAATCTCAATCCAGAAAGCGGAGTGTAGCTGATAAAGTTCAGTGCGACTTTTATACACCAAACCTGCTTTACTATAGGTGAATTAAATCATTATTATTATTGTGGAACTTGGTTAATTCAAACATTTTTTATCCGAATTCGTAAGTAATTCGATTTTTTCTCTATTCTTAAAATTTCTATACGCATAATGCCTAAATATAATCTGTAATTCGAATTTATTTTGCTTACTTAAATGTCAAGAATGAAAATTTTAAATTCTTTTATATTTCTAAATTGCTTTCGTCCTTACTTTGTATGCTCATCGATCGTGAATAAATAACTTTTTAAGATTCTTTATTGACTCTAGAGTCCAATCAAAACAGCAATTAAATATTTCTCACTTTTTGAATTATTTTAAATTTAAGCTTTAAGTAAGTTTATTAACATTATTTTTTAAAAAATCAATAAATATTATTACTTTGTTAATTAAAATTTCACACTGTTTATTTATTCATTATGTATTCTTTATTAAAGGTGGTAAATTTCAAAAGTAGATTTTTTTTTTGCCTTTTTTAGTAGAAATTGCCATTTTCTCATGCTGTATTCACTTTTACGCAAAGATTTTCTAAATTAAACTCGAATTAGTCAAGTTGCACTGCTTTTCATTATTTTGCATTGCTTTTTGTTGCCTTAATTATTTGTTTATTTAACATGATTTGTTTTAATAGATCTAAAAAAATTCTGCAAATTTATGCATATATATTACCAGCGGATGTTTGCGATTTTTCAAGTACTCGGATGAGGAATAAAAGAACCTTTTTCCGTCTGAATGCCGTGTATATAATAGTAATAAACGGAAATTCAAAATGAGTTGAATTTCGAAGCAGTGTTTTTTTTAACATCGAGATTAGGGATATAAAGAATAATGATTTGGCCAAATACCTACTCTGTAAAAACATTTCACTTTTGATTCTAAATAAAATAATTCTCAAATTTTAAATGTAAAAAATTAAAGATTAATAAAATTGATATTTTTATTGTTTGCATATTTAAAAAAAATTAACACCTTGATGTGTTTTTTTCATAATATTTTAAATACCTGAATTACAATAATTGTTTCAGTAATAAGAAATGACCAAAGGAGGGATATTTCAGACTGTGATTTTTTTTATTGTCCACATCTATGAATAAATGTTAGTGGCATGATATGTTAAGCGCCCAAGGATTGATTATTATTCGTATTATTTAAATATTATATGTATGTATATTATTTATGTATCAGAATGTATTATTTATGATTAATTGAATTTAATGATGGTAAGAAATAAAATTCAGTTTAAAGTAATTATAGTGATAATGAAATAATTTATATTAATAAAATTGTACTGCATTGTTGATATGTTCTTTTGATTATATTGGAGAAATCTGGCTATATGTCGATTCCGAAAGTCTTAAGGTGAGGGTGCTTCTAAATAGAACTTTGCTCTGCGACTGTTCTTATACTAGGGTGACGCACTGGAATCTCTTTTGCGGCTTCGTTAATATCTATTATCCATTTTGTTCAAATTTTTTTTATTAGTCTATATTTTAAATGAATCCCAAATGGTTTTGAGTTTCAGATCTTTACGAATAACTTTAGTTTCTGAGGACATTTGTGATATCTTTCTTGTAGTGCTCACAGTTTTTCTGATGGGTTAAACCCACACATATACATTGGGAAAGCACAGCTAATCAATGGTCGCATAAATGATTTATAGAGGACGAGTTTATTTTCCATCGAGAGTTAGAACTTCCTACCGAGGAGGGAATAAAATCGTGCCTTTGCTAAGCTAAATTTTGTCTTTATTTTTTCAATGTGACTTTTGAAGGCATGTCTTTTGCCTTTGTTTGAAACGTTAGATATTTCGTGTCCTCATCATTGAAAATGATGTTATGCATCACAGCAGGAACATGTATGTATATTAGGCACTATAAAAATATTTGTCTTTTAAGTCTGCAAAGTTCATCATGAGAGTCGGCATTTTTTGGATCTCACACCCCCCCAGATGTGAGCCTCTCGACACGTCCCTGACCTCGAAGCCGAAATTTTAAAATTTAATCTAGAAATTTTTTTATTTAATGTTTTGTGTTGTTTTGGGTGATTTTTCGCACTCATTTCTCAATAGAATGGTTTCGAATAACTGTACGACAAAAACAGATACACCATCGGAAAGAGCACACGATTTCCGTTCTAATGAAATTAGTTTTGAATTTCTAACGCAATTTACTGAATTTTGAGAAATTTTTAAAAATACCCAGTTTTGGCATCAAGATGTTACTTTTGATTTTAAATTTGTTACATCCGACTTTCTAATAACACTATTATTTTCAATTTTTTTCAGCATATAGGTAGAACGGTTGTGTCGGATTTAAAACAACAACGGTTAAAATATCTTTTCAAGTTTTTTTTAAATTAATTTTTTTCTGGGCGGTTGAGAGTTATTTTTATGGAGAGAGTTCCTCGCGCGGCACTTCTTCGGAACGCAGATGGCTATGTGACTGGTTGAAGGGGAGGTGACGTCATAACCTTGAATTGAATGATTATTATTTTCGGCAGTATCTTAACGTATTTATTCATCTCGCACACTTAGCTTGCAGTATAATAATTTTCACGTTGCAATTTTTTATTATTGTTTATCGCGAAAAAAAAATAAGCGGGAGAATCAATAATGTGTATCTTTTGTTTTCAAAACTTTTTCATGTCATTGTGTGGGCGTGTTTTTTATCATTTTGTTGAAGTTCTGATTCCACGGGCAACGCCGTGCGCGTACTGCTAGTAACGAATATTCTCAAACCACAAATCCTTCGTAGACATTAAGTCTGCTAATCACTTGACGTTTTTCCCCCTTGGGTTCTCATAGTTTTTTTTAACAATATTAGTTCATTTTTTTCTTTTTCGCTTCTCCTCTGGGATGTTTTTTCACTAATCAATTTCATAGCGATAATATCTGATTAGGGTTAAGTGGATAATAGTTTTGATGATCTTTTTTCTATTATTTGGAAAACGAAAAATGTTTTTAATTGTTTTTATAATAATTTTTTCTTTCTATTATACGTTGTTTTTCTTCGATGTTGCTTATTAATAATATTGTTTTTCTCCGATCTTTTCTGATCTTAATGATGAATGATGTTATTTTCCATCGACAACATTATGCACACTTTTTCTTTCGTTTTCAAGAACGAACGATTCTTCCGCCAATTTGTTCCGAAACCAAACTAATCACCTCACACCTCGTAACCATAGTGGTCGACAACTCTACTGTCTCCGGAGTTTTTAAAACCACACATTACATAAAACAAGTCAAATCAGAAATATGTCTTCATTTCGAGAAATATTGTACAAATTTTTTTTGAAAGTTTCAAAAAGTCTTCATCAGATAAACATTTGAAGGCTATTCAATGTAAAGCTAATGATATGTGGCGGCAGTATAAAAATTCTTCTAAAAAGGAGGAATTAGTGTTAAAAAGAGATGAGGAAGGACTACGAAAGGCAACCAAAAAGAAATAAATTTTTCTTGATTATTTTATAAGGGTAATTATAATCAATTTAATCTTAAGATTTTAAACATATTTTATCTTAACTTTAAATTTATAATTAACTTAGTATGAAATAACTTTACTTATTCTTGTTGATATTTGCTACATTTTTAAAAATATGTAGAGTATACTGACATTGTAATCTATACTTATAAAAGGCAATATTTGTGTGTGTGTGTGTTTGTCTGCGATGTCCAGACGAATCTATTGCACTTACAGCCATGAAATTTGGCACACAGGTAGTCGTAATGGTGACTGAATGCACCTCGAAGCCGAAATTTTAAAATTTAATCTAGAAAATTTTTTATTCAATGTTTTGTGTCGTTTTGGTTGATTTTTCGCACTAATTTCTCAATAGAATGGTTTCGAATAATTGTACGACAAAAATAGATACACCATCGGAAAGATCACGCGATTTCCGTTCTAATGAAGTTAGTTTTGAGCTTCTAAAGTAATTTACTGAATTTTGGGGATTTTTTTAAAAATAGTCACTTTTTAAAAATAAAATTTTCTGGAATCCTTAAAACTCTTGCATCCGATGTTCTAATAAAGATATCATTTTCAAAATTTTTCAGCTTATAACTGCAACGGTTCTGTCGGATTTAAAACAAGAATGGTTAAAATATCTTTTCCCGTTTTTTTTCTAATTAATTTTTTCCTGGTAGTTCAAAGATATTTTTCCTCTAGCGGCTTCCTTCCGCGACAGCTATTCGGAACGTTGCGGGCAATTTCATTGGCTGACGGGGCAGGGTGACGTCATTACTTTCGCGTTCTGCGAGGAGATAATTTATTTACTGACTTCGATGACTTCGATTATTATTTTTAAGCGTGTCTTATTTCTTTGCCTTTCATACTTTGCTTGCGGAGTAATAAATATCACATTGTAATTTTTTAACATTGTTTTGGATTAACGGTACTCGGTCGAGAGGAAAGAGAAGTGAACAAACTCAATAATATATATATATATATATAAGATCAGGCTTTAAAAAGGTGAAAGGCAGTCTATTGTCATCAAGGAAGAGACGATATTTGTTTAAATCTTCTTTTATTTAGGCATCAGGTGTTATTTCTTCATAGGTAAAGTATTTAATTTGTATGCAGCTCCATTACCAGAATTCAGAAGTTTACGCCCGAGCGGCGCGTTGTTGTTGAAAGCTTACATGCTGGCGTGAAAAAGAGCAGAAAAGAATGCGCAGAACGCTTAAGTACCCAGGAAAGGGAATTTCCCCTTCAGAAACTCGTGATTTGAAAAGAAAGTTGTAGTGCATTTATTATGATGAAAGTAGAAGTATTTAAAATGAGGTGTCGCTAAGATTATTTAGGAAAGTTAAAAAATTAAAATATCACAATTTTCCCCCTCCGCAAGAGTCGTACGACAGCAGGGCCCTTGCTATCGCAAAACCTGCGAAGTTGGACAAGTTACCTTTAAAATATTATTAAAATTTTGATAAATTGCTGGTCATGGGCTTGAATTTAATAATATCAACAACATATAAGATATACACATTTTTCAAATGTACTCCATAAAAATAGAAATATGAAAACTAAAGTAAATTCTTATAATTCTTGGATAAAGTTCTTGAAGCTTCTTGGTACATGTAAAAACTGTAAATATAAACAAATAAAAAAACATTGATATATAATTCTAAAATATAAATTGTTTTATTTTTTTTTTCTTTTTCAGAAATCAGGAAATTTATAAGTTGGTAAGTGTCGTGATGGTAGTATGGCAATTAAAAATTATGACTTAATTTATTTTTTATAAAGTGAAGAATTTTCTGTTTAGGAAGAAAGACACGATGGGACATTATAGCCTGCAGAGATGAGCACTTTTGGTTCTTATGGTCAAACTCTGTGCTAATCCACATCGCAAAATCTCCCGAGAAAGCTCTTTTTGTTTATTATTAACACAATTCACTATCAAACTGTTATAGCAGTCTGGAGGACATAACAGATCTCCAGAGGCCTCAGAATGGAGGGTGTTGGTGTTAATATATATTTTTTTTGTATGATTTAATTTCTCTGAGTAGAGTTAAATGTGTTTTATTTACTTTTCTTTTAAGTTCATGCAATATAAATTATTTGCCATACTCCAACAACACATTTAAATCTGATTTTACTTAAAATTAATTTATGAATCAAATAAAATTTATGGGAATTTTAGAACTTTTAGCATTCCAAACATTTTGATTTATAAATCATTTAAAGGCCATTTTCTAAAAATAATAAACACTTCTTAGTAGAAAATATTATATTCAACTTTGCATAGTAATACCTCAATTTTTTAATATTAATATTTGCTGTTTTCAATAAAACCTTATACCTCAACATTTATTATAGCACTGATATCAGCAAAATAAATTTCAAAAGCAAAACAAGAATAATTCCACTTTTTACATTAATGTCAAAAATTATTATAACAAATGAAACATATGATTGTAAACTTAATAACCCCAAATGAATTTTTTCAACATTAAATATCATGAATTTCAAAATTTAATATGCACACTGCAAGAGTATTTTCAAAATTTACTCATCTCTGATAATAGCATATTACCTTCAAAACAAAACTATTTCAAATATAATTTTAAATCAATTGATAATCTTAATTAATCATAAAGTTTAGAAACCAATATATAAAATGAAAAATCAACAAATATTTTTAAAACATAATGAACCAAAATCAATTTTCCAAAATTAAAATAGAATTTATAAGAACATAATTAAATTGAATATTTGCAATCAAAAATTATTATTTATAAAAAATTAGCAGCTGCGTTTTTTGTGCACTTTATTTATTGTAGAAATACTTTATATGGTTTTTGTGGTTGACGCATTAGATGAAAAGTAATCCACTGTGATACCGAAACGTTGACACACCCGGCGCGAAATCATTGTAGAACACAACTTTGAAAGAGCACACTCGAAGAACAGAACTTTTGATGAAATAAAGGCTTCAAAAATACTTGAATGAAGAAAGCATTAACGATAAAATTTGAAAAAACATGAAGATGGACGAGTAGAGCTTTTGAGTGACGGCATTTTTTGTGGGTACGTGAATTCGGGCGTGAACGACGACTTCGCCGCTGTTGAGCTGAATGGCGGCTCCGAAACCCATGTACGGGGTCTCCACAAACAAAGGGCATCCTGTCGACTCATTATAAAATCAGGCTTTAAAAAGGTGAAAGGCAGTCCATTGTCATCAAGGAAGAGACGATATTTGTTTAAATCTTCCTTTATTTAGGCATCAGGCGTTATTTCTTCATAGGTAAAGTATTTAATTTGTATGCAGCTCCATGACCAGAATTCAGAAGTTTACGCCCGAGCGGCGCGTTGTTGTTGAAAGCTTACATGCTGGCGTGAAAAAGAGCAGAAAAGAATGCGCAGAACGCTTAAGTACACAGGAAAGGGAATTTCCCCTTCAGAAACTCGTGATTTGAAAAGAAAGTTGTAGTGCGTTTATTATGATGAAAGTAGAAGTATTTAAAATGAGGTGTCGCTAAGATTATTTAGGAA
Organism: Araneus ventricosus; assembly: GCA_013235015.1. Classification (NCBI taxonomy): domain Eukaryota; kingdom Metazoa; phylum Arthropoda; class Arachnida; order Araneae; family Araneidae; genus Araneus; species Araneus ventricosus. The sequence goes on from BGPR01002949.1 coordinate 52,326, forward strand.
AGTTAAAAAATTAAAATATCACATATATATATATATTTCTGTTTTGATTTCGTTTTTAAAACTTTCATTTATGTAATTGTATGTGGGCTTTTTTAAAAATTTTGTTGAAGTCCTGATTCCACGGGCAACGCCGTGCGCGTACTGCTAGTATGTAATAAAGTGTTAATATTAACATCTTTCTATAATTTAATAGATGAATGATCTTTACTAATGCAATCTTAAAGTGAAAGTATTCTTCAATTTTCAAAAGTAAATCTACATGAAACTGGTAATCAAATTAAATATCTTCTAATTCCAAACGTTTTTCATTCAATTTTACATCCAAGGTATTTATTTTAATTTCCTTTCAGTAATTGTTTATCTTAGTTCATGCGATTGAATAAATAAATTTATGTCCTTTGACTTTTCAGCCTCATTAGCTACATCATTTGCTTCCCCATTTGTTTGCTGTATTTGGTTTGGAACATTTTCTTTTATTTTAAAAAATCTATTTCCTCCTAGAGCTTTTCGTTTCAGTCTTTTCTTTGGATCTTTCACTTTCTAAATACTGCATGTATTTTGCTCTAGCTGAGGTGGAAAAAAGTAAGGACTTTTTAAAAATGGGGCATAAAAATAAGGATTTGTAAGGACTTTTAAGGACTATATGTAAAAATAAGGACTTGTAAGGACGCGTGCGAACCCTGCATAACAATGACGCATGGTTCGTCCTCTTAGTAAATCGAGAAACCACTTTTTAAAAACTTCACTGTTCATCTCCTCGTGATAGTCAACTGTACTTTTGGATTGGAATACAAGTTGTGCGGACGGAATAAAGCCTTGATCGGCAGATACGGCATGACAAATGATCAATCTAGATCCTTTCTCCAACGGAACTTTTAAGCCTCCTTGGCTAGTGGAACTCTGCCAAATAAATTTAGGTGAATGGTTAGCGTTTACTCAAGTTTCATCAAGGTATATCACTGGCCTCGATAAAGAACCGTTTCTCACGTTGTGCACTTTTCTCAAAAACCTCATACGAGAAACAATGTACAGAAGAGTCTCCCTACAACGAAGTCTCCCTACAGCGAATTTCTCCCTATAACGAAATTTTTAATCGGAATGTTAAATAACTTTCAAAATATTCTCCATATAACGACGTGGTTGTCTCCCTATAACGAATTTTTTCAGACCTTTATCTTTTCGATTTTTGTCATTTTTGAAGAAAGTTGCTAATTTCTGTGCAAACAAATCGTTCACAAGTGACTGTTTCTGGAACCATTCGCATTGTTCATTCCAGCGGTAACACATAACACTAGGATGCTATGTGAAGGGTAATGCAGTTGTGGGGACCTGGGTTTCTACAGAGGGTGCAACATTTCTACGGGTCAAGATTCCAAGAATCGGGGTGGAAACAACAAATGGATGTGACAATACGCATTTTATGTTTATCCGTACTAGTACATATTATTCTCTAAATTGGTGAATTGTCTTCACTTTTGAGCATTTTGTTTATACAATAAAAATGAGTATAATTGTAACAAATTTATAATAAATATTACTTCATTTTTAATTGAAAGTCATAATTAAATATTTTTGAACTTATCGCACATACTAAAAGGTTTGTTACATTTACTTAAATAACTGCAAAAATGTCTAATCTCCGTATAACGAAATTTTCTCTATAGCGAATTTTTCAACTGGAACCAAGCGATTTCGTTATAGGGAGATTCCACTGTAGTTTCTTTCCATTAAAAATCTGCGACCATCATTGCACTTTTTGTAAGAAAATCCCAAATTTTTCGGAATTACCTACAATGATTATGCGAATCTAGAAAAATTAATTTTTTCTATTAAGCAAACTCTTAATTTTGCCACTGCTGGGCGTTCACATTCATCTCCGTCATAAAACTCTCGGACAGACGACGCTTTTGTCAGAATCATCCAAGTCTGTAATAGGTTTTGTTCCCAGATTTTTTTTTCCTTGGGTGACTCGAAAACTGGAATATTGTTCAGAACTTCAGCAGCTGCAGTCATATCAGCCTCTGTACAAATTCGCTGTACTGTTCTGTAGGAAACACCACACGCGTCGGCAGTTACTTTCTGTGTTTGTGAAAACAATTCTTTTACCGTAGAATTCGGTTTAGATGACACCAACTCTTTTAAGTAGCTGTACACATTGTAGACGACCATCTCTGATTGTCTCCCGACATCAGGGCTATTCATGCTAGCGGAGCTTAAAAAACAAACGCTGTAGCACTATTTTGTGAAAACTAATTAACTTATAATCGAGAACAAAATGGTTTACAACAAACGAAAGCAACAGAACAAGCTATAATGCGCGTTCTAAGAGGGAGAAAGCAGAAAGCTAACGAAATTCCTTAACTGCCGTGCAAAAAAAGAGTGGCGCTGATGTCTACCGCAAGTCTGCCAAGGCATAAGACATGACCTTGAGACGCCTATTCTATTTACACAGACTATAGCCGTAGTAGACATCACGTTTTTAAGCCACAAACTCTTAGCTTCACAAAGGGCTTCTTTAGGTGATGATCCTGTGTCATTAAGATAATGGTCAGGATCTCCAAGTGACCCACATTCGCAAAGGGGGAGATAAAATTTTGAATCTGCTGAAATAGCACCAGATAGCATGTACACTTGCAGCAAGTCTGATTTTTCTGGATATTAGTTTGTCATGACAAACTTGATGTGACAACTTTGCATCAAACTTCCTGCAAAGTAAAAAAACATAATCGACCAACCCACTTGCAAAACAAGTTTGCTGTGAAGTTGTTATGACAAGCTTCACACCACGATTGCAAAACAAGTTCGCTGCCAAGATGATACAGCACACTTACAGATAATCTTCGTCTCTGTTTTAAAAAACATCCGATTTTTAATAGCATCTCCTATGCTGTTCTTCTTTTTATTAATTCAATAAATCAATGATAATTTGTAAAAAAACTAACTTTTTTATAAAAAAAATTCTCCATCTTTTTACTAAATATAGAACTCGCACTTTAAAGAAAACTATATTGCCTTTTACTTAATGTTGAAATTTTAACGTTCATAAACAAAATTAAACCTAAAAAACAGTCAACGTTTGTTGAAAAATAATAACTTGTATTCTGTCCCATTTTAAAAGTAATTACTTTTGAACCCTAATTTCATAATTTATTCTACTAGCAAAAAGGAGTTATTAGCGAAAATCGCTCTCTCTCTCTCTTCGACTTCAAATCATATTCTCAACTCAAAATTTAAAAAATTAATAAAATCAAGAAAACAGTTTAAAATAAATCGCAGATGCACGATCTATTAGCGCAATCTATCTTCTCCTCTCAGAGTCTAGCTAGCCGAGTGGTTAAGGCATCTGGTTCATGCCAAGTTGTCAATTTTTAGAGCTTAAAAAGTCATCATGATGTAAGTATATTTCAGTAAGATATATGCTTTCAAACAGTAGCCAGAATATCCAACTTCTTGCTTCTTATTCCAACCTCTTACCGAGACGTACTGGAGTGGAGAAAAAAAAAAAAGATTTGCCGAAACCATGGTAACAGAGAGGGGGAAAGTGGCGTGACCTTGAAACGCCTATTTTATTTACACAGACTATAATCACGGAAAACTTGTGAATAGTTTTAAAGTCAGTAGAGCGATCTGTGATCGTTTGAGTGGGGTGTAGCTGGTCTACTCCTGTTTTTTTTTAATGACAAAGTTTTTGAGGTTTTATGTTTAATTGGATATACAGTGGAATCTCCCTATAACGAAATCGTTTGGTTCCAGTTGAAAAGTTCGCTATAGAGAAAATTTCGTTATACGGAGATTAGAGATTTTTGCAGTTATTTAAGTAAATGTTACACACCTTTTAGTATGTGCGATAAGTTCAAAAATATTTATAATTATGACTTTCAATTAAAAATGAAGTAATATTTATTATAAATTTGTTAAAATTGTACTAATTTTTACTGTATAAACAAAATGCTCAAAAGTGAAGACAATTCTCCACTTTAGAGAATAATATGTACTAGTACGGATAAACATAAAATGCGTATTGTCACATCCATTTGCTGTTTCCACCCCCGCTCCACCCCGATTCTTGAAATCTTGATCCGTAGAAATGTTGCTCCCTCTGTAGAAACCCAGGTCCCCACAACTGCATTACCCTTCACATAGCATTCTACTGTTATGTGTTATCGCTGGAATGAACAATGCGAATGGTTCCAGAAACAGGCACGTGTGAGCAATTTGTTTGCACAGAAATTAGCAACTTTCTTCAAAAATGACAAAAATCGAAAAGATAAAGGTCTGAAAAAATTCGTTATAGGGAGACAACCACTTCGTTGAAAGGAGAATATTTTGAATGTTATTTAACACTCCGATTAAAAATTTCGTTATACGGAGAAATTCGCTGTAGGGAGACTCTACTGCATAATGGATTTTAATTATTTTCAATTATAATAGTATGTTTTGACTTCGACATCTTGAAAATAATTTGTTTGTTCTTGCGGTCGATGTCATGGCCTTGTCATTACATCACATTTGAAATTAAACTTTTAGGATTTTATAATAGTTGATCCATCATTTTGTACTTTTGCAAATATTTTTTCTTTAATTTTGTAGTAAAGGACATTGCACTGTTTTTGTTCCACAAAGAGTATGGAAATGTAATGTTCTTTTATATGATTAATTAATTAAAGATAATGAAATCAAATTTGACAGTATGGTAGAAACTAAGGCAGCATCGCCAGCTGTGTTGTCAGCTGTATTTGCCATGCGTATCTAACCCGCCCTTTTTGTTGATGTCATCATCTGTTAACCAATGGAGAAGAACCTGCTGCAGTATTTAAAGGCAGTTTTCCACCTAATCATTCTCTCTCACTTTTTGTTATCATCTCACCATGTGCAGAGTCACATGATATAGTAGCTTAATTTATGTTTTTAACTTAATTGTTGTTCTATTAAACATGTTATAGTTCTAAACTCGTGTTTTTATTCTGTGTTGTCTGCACTGTGTCACCATGAAGTAACCCTTCTGAAGGAAGTGCATCTATGACAGTATGAAGTACGGTGTTGATAGTAGCTAGGATATTGTGCCACAGCCATCACTTCGCCAGTGATTAATCATACCCTGTACGAACTCGCACCTTTTACCGCCATATTGGTAACCTTCAGCGCTACTATGCCATAAAACAAACTTTTAGCTTTGAGATAACCAATCAAAAAGTTTTTTTTTAAAAATATGTGTCCATGTGCCTGAACACTTTCATTTTCATAAGGAACAGTTTAATTTTTAATTTCACTCAGATACTATATATTCCAAATAAAACACATCAAATAATATTTTAAAGAGGCTGTCCATAAATGATGTCACGCTTTTTTTCAATATTTTTGACCCCATCCCCACCCCCTTTGTCACAAAGTGTCACACTTCACCATACCCCCTCCCTCCCCCTTGTCACACTATATTAAATAAACATAAACTTGCAGTTCAGAAACAAAGCACTACGTTATAGATCATATTCAAATTTTATTTTTAAACTTTAACTATGTGTTTCAATGATATTTGTGAACATAACACTAATAATGATTATATGTATACTTCTTTTGTATGAAATAAGATTAAGGTTTACAACGAAAAACCTAACTAATATGCAATAGTAATAAAATATTAATATAAAAGAGCAATTAAAAACAGTAGTATTTTGGAATTTGATGTATTTTGCTTTAAATCTTATCTTTACTTTATGAACACAAAATACTCATAAACAGATTTTTTTTAAAAAAAGCACCTCAATAAGATCAACCTGTTTGTGCCACTACCAGTTCTACCACTCACCCAGGTGGGGCGACGTATCTTCTGTTGGACATTTCAAGGGTGTGACAGGGGGAGGTTTGCTTCTAATGATGAAGAATTTCTGCTGCTACCATATTCTCAGAACCTACCCTGAATGCCTTTTTCAAAAAGAAAGGAATATAAGTGGGAAAAAAGTCACATGAAAGTTGTTTTAGCCCCGATTAAAAAATACCCTCAAATTCTGATAATTTGAAAATAAATCTGCTGATTTTAAATGTTTTTATTTTAACCAAAATGTGTGATGTCACACTTCTTGTTACTATTAAAATCCTCACAAATCATCAGTATTATTGCAACCCAAAAATTAAAAAAATTTAGGATAAAAACTTTTTTTTATTATCAGAAGCCCTGATACGAAAGGGAAAAAAACTATACAAACTGATTTTATATAAAAATAAATTTTTAAAATAAAAAATAATAATCTCATAAAATGAAGAATATGTTACGAAATAATAAAATTCATTTACTCAAATAATCCTATAAAATGTATACATTCCAGAAAAATCCTTAAAAAGCTTTTGCACTCAAAAAGATCTACACAATTTCCATAATTTCTGAAATTGCTCAATAAAGTTTTCTATGGATTTTATCACAGCAAACAATCCAATCCTTCAAATTTCTAAAAAAGTCATACAAACATTCAAATTGTTCAATTATCTAATACATTGAAATTTATAAAAAAGTCATAAAAATATTCATGCTCTGATAAATTTCAGTAAATCTCCTAAGCAGGGTAGGTAATAATCTGGTACGAGTAAATCATCGGTTTCATCGGCACTTTGTTCCAATTGGCGTACGTCTTCCAGGCTATTGATACCGGTCCCCACAAGTAAAGTTTTCAAGCCATGCTTAGTTCCCAAAAGTATATCTGCACTTAACCTGAAAAAAATGAAAGAAACAGGATTAGACTTTTAAGTTTTCGATTTAAATGTATAAATGTTCTATAGGGAGAGTTGTGAGTCAGAAAAAAAAACTCCTTAAATTTTGAATTTTGCACTTTTAGTCTGAAACATCATAGCTCAATAATATTTAAGGCTTGATTTGTCTGTATTGTCTTCATCTGGCTTGATTGTGTCAGTCAAGTGAAAGATACGACAAAATAATAAAATTGGTTTCAACTTCATTACAACAATAAAAAGCATTGTTTTATACATTGTGTTTAAAATTAAATATGAAAAATTTATTAAAATCAAAGAAAAAAATTCACGGAAATAAATTTGCATCACTGAAAAGCTAATTTTTTGAATTTTATAGTAATGTAAAAATAGTTTTTGTATAGTTATTGATAAAAACATTGAAATTTTGATTAATTTTTAAATAATTAAAAATCTAATCAAAATTTTGAAAAACCCTTTCTCAGTGAGCATCCACTACCCAAAAAATAATTATGTGCCAATTTTGGTATCTCTGCGTCCAGCGGTTTGCCCTGTAGAGTGTTCCATTCTGTGTGTGATGCACATGACTGCATCTTACAGTTTACAGAAAGTGTGATAGTCTAAAATCACACACACACACAAAAAAAAAACCCTATCGGCAAGCCGAAAGGCAAAGGTAAATTCCTTTAGTCTGGAGATATAAGGAAAAGAATATTTCGGCCTCTATTTTGATAAGGATTAGAGCAAAATGACAAGAGCTTCCCAATAATTCCCCCGAGGGGGGGGGGATCACTTTTCAGCTCATAACTTCTAAGCAATTGCATCTATCAAAAAATTTTAAACACAAAAATTGTACTTTATGATAAGGCGATAATTCGAATAATTTGAATTTTATTTCTATTTTCAATTGTATAGGGATTATGGGGAACTTGAAAGAATACCCATCCCGGCAAAAGCCGTCCGGGAAAGAGCTGTCGCCACGACAGCACTCCGCCCTCGACGAAGGCACAGGCGCACCTGGTGCTACCTCCAAAAACAATTGTCGCAGCATTCCATCAGTCGGGTCAATTAGTCCCAGCCAGAACAGAACCCCAGATGGATGCATGTTGGTCCAGGTGCCACAAGCACCACAACAACCACCAACAAAGATCCAAAACTACTCACCGCCGGCCGTAAATAGTCAGCCGCACCGACGTTTTATTAAACTACAACAAAATACAATAAAGCAAATAAATCAGTGGAACTCCCACTGTTACAAAATATGAACAAAACAAACAAATACACACTACATTAATGAAGGTCAAGATTCAAAAGTGATTGGATCACAATACGACAAAAGTGTCTAAATTCTTCAATTTGAAGAAGCTTGGGGAGTGGTGTATTAATATTAATCCTCAAAAGTTCTCTTCTAGAGTCCCATAGCTTGCAACGAAGAAGAACATGTTCTATGTCACCAACTGCTTCACCACATTGGCACTCAATAGGTTTATTGAAAAATCTATTCTGATGTGTCCTGAAAATTCCGTGCCCGGTATAAATTTGATTAATATAAAAATCTCCTTTAACTCTCCTGAGACACACCTTGTCAAAAAATGAAAATTTCACCCCCCACCATTTCCACACCCCTTTGAACTGGATAGCCCATCTACGAACTCGGCCAAGATCTTCACTATCCTTACAACATATCCCACGCCTATTAAAATTGAATCAAAATTACTCCAGTTATCGTGTTCACAAGATAACATGGGAAAAAACATTATACATATATAACCTCTTGAACGAAGGGTGGTTTTGAGTTCTAGGGGTCATCATCGGTGAAGATCTACAGAAATTTTCCTGAAGTCGTGTCACGAGAACTATTGCAATAAGTAGACTTCCTATAAGGAATCTACCTAAAAGCAGTCATGGTAATCAAAGAAAAATGCTAAGGCAAATTGCACATGTGTATACCAGTTTATTTTGATAGTATTAACTAGCCACAACTAAATAAGACACTTGCAAAACGTTTGTTAGTTACATATTTGAACTGCAAGGCAACAATTATAGTTGTTAGTTAAAAAGAAAAAACTTTTAAAACCATTAATTATTTTTTAAAGAAAAATGTAATTTGCATATTTCTATTAATCTGTTTAATCAAAAACCAGAGATGAATCAACTGTCAACACATATTTTATGGGTTGCATATAAACTGGAGATATAAAAATTATAATAGCACACATTAGTCGCCATAAACATCCTGCACAATTTGAAAATAGCCATGGAACAAGAAATCAATTCATTAATTTAAAGTCATATAAGATTTCCAGTTTATAAAAACAAGTGTAATGAAAGAAATTTTCTTTTAAAAGAGTTGTTTTAATTTATTTTGTACCTAATTTTGATGAATTAGATGCTTATGATCTCAAAAATAAAGTTAATTTTTCTCCTTTTGAACTCAAAATTAGTCCTCAGAGAGTGCTTATGGAAAACTAAAGAGGAAAAAAAAACTATTATGCTAAATAAAAATTTCACTCATTAGATGAAAAATTAGAATTTTTTTATTTTCAAATTAAAATTAATCAATGGAAAGGTAAAAACACATTACTTGCACTCATTCTTATGTATATGATAATGCTGAAACATACACGAGATGCAGAAAAGAAACCTCAAAAAGTGTTCAGAAATCTTAATTTCATAAAATCCATTTTTTTAAAAAAAAATTCAAAGCATTTCGTTTCCCAATGCATAGGTATTGAAAATTAATGGTTTAAAGCATATTTATCTTGATTATAGAGTAAAGATACACAACTTTTTTTCGGATACCACATTCCTTGGACAAGCATAATTTATACTGAAACTGAGTTATATTAACTCCAGTAAGCAAGCAAGAGAAATAACTTTGCATTTTAATGAAAATTAAAAGAGTTGTTCTTCATATATGCAAATTCAGTAAGATAAAAATTGCTGACCTGTCACCAATCATCAAGCACCGTGAGAAGTCAATATCTGGGTGAGTAATTTTGATGCAATCCAGCATAAATTTTTCAGGTTTTCCTACGGCAGTAGCCTTTCTTTTAGATGCCACTTCTATAGCAGTTACAAATGTACCAGCACCTAAAATTAACAATTGAAAATTAGTTTCTGTAACACATGCTTTGAATCATTTATTAAAACCAGCGGGAGTGGTCGCCCCGAAACTTTCTCGTATACTTTTCGAAAAAGGTGCTGTTTCCCCTCCCCCAGCGTGGATAAAAAAAACTATAACCCAGAATCCAATGACTATCAGAAAATATTTAGTAAAAAATCAGATTCGAAGAGATACGTTCCGATTAAATGCATACCGATTTCTACTCTTTCTTGGCTCAAGGACAATCCTTCCGCGTGCACAGATTGCTACCAAGTACGCATGCGCATGGAGAATCTGATGGGAAAAAAAGCGCCAAGCAGGAGTCAATAAATATCGTGCACAGAAGATTGCGTCCAATACGCATGCGCGTGGAGATAGTGGACTCGTTGGAGATGCGATTATACAGACCGACAGTCAACCTTTTGACAGATTTGGCCCAAAATTTTATACGCACTTACATTCATGACGATAAAACTGTGTACGAAATTTTATCCATCTAGCTATTCAAGTTTTTGAGTTATAGCGTTCGCATGACCGCAGACATACAGACTTCCGCTGACGGATTTTGTCCAAAATTTGATAGAAACCAACAAATTATGTTTAAAGACCACATACCAAATTTCATCCCCGTAGCTCTAATAGTTTTCGAGTTATCGTGTTCACAGACAGACACACATAATTCCAAAATTGTGTTTTTCGGACTCAGGGAGGTCTAAAACGTGGAGATTCGTCAAAATCTCGAGTTCGAATTTTTTGACGATTACAATACTTTTTCTTTGTATACTTCGTATACGAGAAAGTAAAAATAAAGAGATAGTAACAAAGTGAGAACAAAATCTTAACAAAACAAATAAGAATGTACATCTCACTGAAAATTATTATAAGTGCTAACAGTCTGTATCTTGCATATTGAGTTATCAAACATTTCTCCACCTTGTTTACAAATATAATTAGAGGGCTCTGCCCCCTGCTCTCTTTCGCTCCCCAACCCCCCGAAACTGCTTACACAGTTCCATTCAGTTCGCTTAGCAATCTGAACTCGTTTTGGTCACTCATCGAACACTAAAGAAGTTTAGGGTACTTACGTATTAACGCCACCGCAGCTACAGAATTGGCGGTTTTTAAGTGCCGCCAATCTACACCTAAAATTTTTGCGACAAATCAGAAAATAAAACACTATCAAAATTCAAAACACTTTATTTAAAAACAGAGTAGTCAATCGGAATTCGGTGGAAAATGGGCTGATATAGAGTTTAACATAGATTCAAAACAGTCTCTATTTTCTCTCACCTGATGCTGTCGCCATATGAACTCTGCTAAATAAGATTCCAAATGATGTCTCTTGTTCCTCCATTTATAAAATTGCATCTTTTTCTGTTTTTGGCAAATCCCAAATACGCATATTCGTAGCACTACAAAACAAGCACTACAAGTCAACAAGGAATCCAAAAGATCACTGCGTGCGAACAACAAGATTCCTCTTTATTGGCGCATTAGCGCAACTTCATCTGCGGTGGCGTTCATACGTAAGTACCAAGTTTAGTCTAGGTACGATTATAAGAATCATAGAAAGAATTATTACTCTGACTTAATAATGTACCAACAATATACAACATAAACAACCTGGAAAACCTTTGATTTACATTTACAGGGGGAATCAGTTTTGGGGTTATATTAATTTCATGTTGCGAAAGTGTGCAGTTTTATCATTCACCATAAGCAGCATGAAGTAAATTCATTTACAGTGAAAATATATCTGGGATGAAACAGGATGTACAAACACGTTGCCAAAAAAAACTTATCTATATATTTCCATGTTGCAAACAGTATGCAACTTTAATCATTCTCCGAGAACAGCGTGAAAGAGAACCCCTCTCTGGTAAAATTGGTTCTGTGAATTATATTCACACATTGCAAAAAGTATGCAACATGATCATTCAACGTAAGCAGCACCAAGTAAATTCAGTTACAGCAAAAATATATCTGGGATAAAATAGTCTGTACAAACACGGTGCCAAAAAAAAATCTAATCTATATATATAAACGTTGCAAACAGTATGCAACTTTAATCATTCTCCGAGAGCAGTGTGCAAGAGAACTTTTCTGAAATATAATTAGTTCTCTGGTCCTTATTTGTAGCTTTTAAATTTACACATAGCAAATAGTGGACACCATTAGTATCATAAAAGGGCACTATCTCGAAAATTCACAAAACTTCCCTATATACAAAATTGTAAATTTCAGAGTTTGGTGACACGACAGTGACAGAATCAAAGGACCTTACTTTAGAAAGACACACATGAACATGGCTAAAAACTGGTTTGGTTAGATCTAAACAAATTTTATCAGAAGTTTGTTCTTGGGCTTTATTTATGGTCATTGAAAAGGCAAATCTAATAGGAAATTGCTTACTCTTGAATTGAAAAGGCATATTACTATCAGATGGAATGAGAGGTATTCGAGGTATGAGGTAAGATTCATTGTTATTATCTTATCCACTTATAAATGGGAGAGATGGAATTTACATTAGGAGTTATTTCAAATCTATCGGTAACTGTATCGTCGTAAATTTACCGTGTTTGGAAAAAGGAATAAAATATAGTAAGAAAATTATTTTCCCACAAGTTTTAGGAAAATATTATCTGAAACTTAAACTATCCAAAATGTTAGTCATGCGGCAAAGAGGATGGAGGAAAAAAGAGCTTAGGAATATGTAAGAAAAATGTGTAAAGATTTTTTGGAAGTTTTTAATTTTCAAGGATTAAAAATAAATAAATTAAATGTGATACTAAAATGAGGAGATAATTATGGGAGGCAGAAGACGGTAATAATGACGAGTGAAAACGCTCAGAGAAAAAGTTTGTCACCCAGGACCGAACCCTGGAACAATGAATTTCAAGTGCGATGCCCTGACAACTGCACTATCGGAACGCATGGCTGGAAGGTGAAAGAGGGGTTTATCTTATTTCAACTGACATTTATATCGTAGTTTGGAATTTTAAAGATTGCTGAATTTTAGATTGAGGGAAAGGTTTGATAAAATTTATTTGCAAGTTTTTGATTCAAACTTTTTTTAAGAAAAACTCTAGTTGCTGACTTAAACTATTTTGACTTTGACCTGAACGTTCTCTAGCTCTCATAAGCCATCTCCTTCATTTCTAACTGATCTCTTTTGAATCATTTCATCCAAAGTTTCATTATATTGTAAAGAAATATTGTGAACTCTATGTCTTAAACTCATTTTTTGCGAGAAAAAGTTATTTTACACCACAACGAATATATTAACAAGCTATTCCTATAAAGTTATGCCTAACATGGTGGAGGCTTCCGGTTTTGTTTGATAACAGACGTTGCCATAGACAAAAGAGAAATTAACCCCCTTTTTCCATCTTAGTTTTATATATATATATATATATATATAGATAGATAGATAGATATAACTTGTTGAATTAAACTTCTTAAACAACATTTTACACTTGCAGCCTGTCTGCATTTAAATTTCAAAAGTAAACATCACCTTCTTTATGAACCTTTAAAAATAAGCTTCTTTTGGACAGTTATGCCAACATCCCTAGTTTTTAAACCTGGTACTTAATTATATGTTCATAAGAGTTTCAAAAATTTTTCTTTCCAAAAATGTATATAATGACTAATTTTATATTTTAAAAAAAATCCCAGGCGGGAGGCAAAAGCTCTTATGTATATATGTTACATTTTCATCTATAAGCGATTTAAAACTACAGTGAAGCAAAACTGGAATAAATAAAAATGATTAATAAAATTCATTTGAGAAGAGTTCATTAATATAAAGGGAATGTCTAGAGTGCCTTTTATATGATGCAAAATCTATAAAAGGAGCTTTCCAAATCTGCACCAAATTTTTACATAAGCACTAATGCTGTTAAAAATGTAAATAAAAAAGGAAATGGTTTATATCAACGATAAAAAAAATACAATTGGATTTATTGTTGAAACAATGTCTCTACTGGAAAATAAACAACAAATTTTTATGGCATGTGAGATGTTTAAGATTTACACAAAATACTGTACATTTTCTTCAGAACATTATTAACCTTTGAACAGAGTTCTAACAAATAAAATATAACTAATTTAAGGGTTTGATTAAATTACAAATTTAACATTTTTCAATATGGAAAATTAATGAATTTTTGAAAAAATGAAATGATGAAGAAAAAATGATGATGATACTGAAAAATGATGATAATACTGAAAAAAAAAAACATTTGTGAATAGTGATTCAAAACTAAAAATAAAATTTATAAATAACCAAAAAAAAGGGGTATTTTGCAAAAAAAAAAAGAAAAAGAGTATTTGGAAATGGTGATTCAAAATGAAACATTAAATTTATAAATAACAATAAACTGAATATTTTGCAATAAAAGGTATTTGCGGATGGTGATTCAAAATGAAACATATAAAATTTCAAAAAACTGGGTATTTTGAAAAGAAAAAAAAAACCATTTGCGAATCGTGATTCAAAATGAAACATAAATTTATACAAAATACCCTAAATCTGGGTAATTGGTAAAAAAAAAAAAAATGTTCAGTTTGAAATATTATGTTTGAATAAAACATGAAAAAATTGTTGCAATTTTAAGTGGTCATACACATGTATCATAGTGAGGTATTATCATAAAGTTGCTGTTACAACTATCAGAGATTTAACATTTAGTTTTTCAAAAGTTCCATATCTGTGTAACATTGCAAAAAAACACAGGCCTCAGCAGATCATCAGCAGAAACATCAGAACATGCAACATGATGAAAATATTGCACTATAATAATTAATAACTTAATTATTTAGAATTAAGTACGCATAAATAAGAAAAAGAATATTTAACTATTATTAAATTTAAAAAAACATCAGAACATGCAACATGATGAAAATATCGCACTATAATAATTAATAACTTAATTATTTAGAATTAAGTACGCATAAATAAGAAAAAGAATATTTAACTATTATTAACTATTACCAGAATTTTCTTTCAAAAATGGAAGATAGAAAGGTTTCTTTTCTTTGTGCAAAAGCGGAATTTTCGGAAGAAAAAGCAAATTTTTGCGGCAGGGGGGGAAAAAAAGCGAAATTTTTCCAAAATAACAAAAAAGCAGAAATCCACCAAAAAGCGGAAGAATCTCATCACCGAAATGTATATATAATCAAATGAAAATAAACAAAAAAAATGTATATACCTGGCAGTATAATATTTCTTTCAGCTGGAAACTGATCATCTCTGTTTGTTGCAAGAAATAAATTACTAGGGTCCTTTAAATAGCTGGCAGCTTTAGTTAGCTTTGGATAGCTAACATAATTATCAAAACCAACAATGACAGCACCAACCTACAAGTAAAACAACACAATGTTACTGCTCCAATTTAGCAATAATATACAGAACTGTTAAAACACCTAAAACAAAACAAAAAAAATAGTCACCTCAGGATCTAATTTAACTTCACTTAACCACTGTATCCAATTATCCGCAATAGGATCAGGCTATGTCAAGACATAGAAATATATTATTATTAAAAAGGTAATATTTCTGGAAAATTATGTTAAAATTATAAATTTTAAATATCATATATAAATATCATATATGTACTTAAGTAAAGATATATTGCAAATATAATCTTTACTTAAGTACAATTTCAAACTATTTACAGTATTTTTTTCAGTGTTTTCCTGAAAATAAAATTTACAGTTCATAATAATAAAAAAAAGCTTATACCAAATAATAATTATAATAAAACCCTGTGAGAATTTATTATATTGAATAAATTTATTAGATAAGAAGGCACTAAGTTTGCAAACAATCTACATTTTCTGTGGGGAAAGGTAACTGGAAATGCCCAGATTTAATGAACAGGAAGATGAATGGAATATTAATACTAACTATTAAAGACAAAACAGTTTCCTCATTCTCAAACAAGTCATTATGTATAACTCATATTTACTAGCATTTTAACTTCTTGGTTTTTAAGGGGTACTGCATAAAAAAGATTTTGTAATCTTTTCAGGAATGTATGTATTCACTCAAACCAGCAGAAGTGGTCTCCCCTAAACTTTCTCGTATACTTCTCGAAAAAGGTGCTGTTTTCCCTCCCCCCACGTGGTAAAAAAAATTCGAACCTATTGTAACCCAGGATCCAATGACTATCGGAAAATATTTAGGTAGAGAATGAAATTCAAAGATATGAGTTCTGATTAAATGCGTACCGATTTCTACTCTTGCTGGCTCAAGGACAAAGTCGCATAATCCTTCCGAGTGCTCAGATTGCTACCAGTATGCATGCGCAAGGAGAATCGGATGAAAAAAAAAAGGGCCAAGCAGAAGTCAATAAATATCATTGACAGAAGATTGCGCCCAGTACGCATGTGTGTGGAGATAGCGGACTTGTTGGAGATGCGATTATACAGACCGACAGACAGTCAACCCTTTGACGGATTTGGCCCAACATTTTATACGGACCTACATTCATGACGATAAAACCGTGTACGAAATTTCATCCATCTAGCTTATCAAGTTTTTTAGTTATAGTGTTCACATGACCGCGGACATACAGATAGACAGACTTCCCTTTGACGGATTTTGTCCAAAATTTGATAGACACCTACAAATTATGTTTAAAGACCACATACCAAATTTCATCCCCGTAGCTCTAATAGTTTTCGAGTTATTGTGTTCACAGACAGACATAATTCCAAAATTGTGTTTTTCGGACTCAAAGAGGTCTAAAACGTGGAGATTCGTCAAAATCTCGAGCTCGAATTTTTTGACGATTACAATACTTTGTATACTTCGTATACAAGAAAGTAAAAACATGTAATTCTTTCCTTCATTTAAAGAATTTTTCCGATTGGAACTATATGTCTATCCAGTGGCAGACTGGGTCTGAAAATAGTGGTTGCCACGAGGCAATGGGGGGCGGGGCCCTATATCCACATCTACAATGCTATCTTAAATACATTTTTTAATTTCATTTATTACAAATAAAATAAATTAGAATCAATAAGTTAATATAATTTATTCCTAGTCAGTATACACGCATTATACACATTATTGGAAGAAAGAAATACCAAATATAAATACAATTTTATGATAGAATATTAAATAGTTTCAGCGGTGGATAGTATACTGTAATTTTGGAATTATATTGTCATTTGGAGAATTTTTTTTTTTAACCAAACTCAAAATAAAGTGCAAACTATTTAAGAATTTCAATATTTTTAAAAAATACTTCTTACTGTCGAAGATTAACAACTCAAAAGTACAGAAGTGTATTACATGTAGTCCATTTCATTAAGAGCAAGTCAACAAACTTTGGAGTTTAATAGTGCAAATCTGTCAATAATTACTGCACTCGAATCATCTAAAAATTCCTGTTCAATAATGGCAATATTTATGATTTCAAGTTCTCCTCAGACAATGAATTTCTTAATAATGTCTTTATGATCTTTACATCATTCATCATTCAAAAATGGATTTCAAACTCCTTAAGGGTAAAGTTCTTTTAAAATACACTATACGAACTACTTGCTATTCTACTTAGAAAATACACAGGAAATTTGCTACAGAAAGAGTTCTTCCTTTTCTCTCGGTTAGACACACACATCCTGGGGGCCCTGTATTGACTTAGGTGTAAGGGGGCCCACTTGCCATCGGGCATGCTGGCAACCTGGCCAGTCCGCCGCTATGTCTATCTATAATGGTTTAGAAATTGGCTATTGGACCACAATAAGTATGAACACCCTGCATATCAAAAAATGTAAATTTACTGAAATACAATGAAAGAAAAGTTATTAGAATCGGAGCATATTACTTACACCTACAGGTAAATGTGGAATACCGGCTTCGTCTAATTCTGCAGCTATACCTGCGCATCCTAAAATGTACACCTTTTTCTTAAAATTTATGGATTGTAAATATGAAGCAGCAGAGTAAGATGAAGAAACAATTGTGTTCTAACAGAAGAAAATATATTGTAAGAATCACAGTAGTAGAGCAATTGTAAGTGGATATTAATAAAGAATACATGAAATATTTTGCAATACTATTTCATTATCATCGTTTAAAACAAACCTGGAAACATTTTAAATACATGGAAGCATTTATTATTATAGAGAAAGAGTTTTCTTTTAATTTAAGGCAATTTATCAGTACAGTATTTACAATGATAGTATTTGAGATAAAATGTTGTTTGACATACTTGTCAAACAACATTTGTCATATAATGAATTGCATACCTACGTTTAATCCTTTCACTCTAATCATAATGCATTCACTTAAAGTTTGATCTTTATTTAATTTCATTTCTATTACTCCAGTGGCTTTGTTTAAATACAGCTTTAGCAAGCAGTTAAATTAATTGCTTATGGAGCCCATTATTAGTCAAGTCTGGTCTTTCTCATTTCTTGGAGTGGCCTTAATAACTCCGAGAATCTACAGTAGAAGTTCAAACATTCTGTTCAGCCTCGAAAATAGCAATTTCATGAAAACACTCCCTTTGGAAATATACAGGATGTCTACTCTAACGGGTATATTCTGGTACCCCCGGTTGGGTTGGGAGACGTTACTTTTTCCGCACTTTAACAACGAAAAAAGTCACGTCCCCCACCCCAACCAGGGGTACCAGAATACACCCTTTAATGTGGTCCAATAGCTAATTTCTAAACCGTTAGAAATAGACATATAGTTCCAATTGGAAAAATGCTTTACGGGTCTATTCTGGTACCCCTGGTTGGGTTGAGTTCCGTTGTTAACGTGCAGAACCCAACCCAACCGGGGGTACCAGAATAGACCCCTTAAATGAAGGGAAGAATTATATTTTACGTTGTTTGAGTCAATAAATATATTTCTGAAAAAGTTATGAAGTCTAATTTTTCATAAGTCCTCCAGTCCTATCAGTCATATTTAGTAAAATATTTTTCACACATTAGCATTTTCAACAAAAAAAAGTTCCAGTCTTCTGCGATTAAAACTGAGCAAATTATGGAGCTTTGCTTTTCATAATTTTAAACCTATCAGCGGCTTAGTCGAGCAAGTGCTGCGTATTGATTGATAGATTTGTCTTTGAGGCAGCTATTGAAATAGTGTTAAGTGGCCAACTCAGTGATATTCATATCTCCCTAATTCGGTCAGTTTTAGTTTCAGAAGAGTGGAACTTTTTTTTCTTTAGTGTTAGACTCAAAAATATTTTACTAAATATGACTGATACGACTGGCGGATCATATAAAAAATTAGAATTCGTAGTTAGAATTAGAAATCAGGGACGAGATTGGTCAGAGAGCAAAAAAGAGGAAATTCAAAAATTCATCAAAAAAGCATGCGGAAGGGACGATATCCAAAAATGCGACAAAAAGCATGCGGAAGGGATTATTTACCAATTTTGCAGATACAATGAAATTTCTCACACTTCATAATAATTACATTTCAAATATTTGGGAAGAAATGAATATGTGTCACATATTGTTCTCAAAACATAGTATTCTCCAAATTTCAGTTATGAAAAAAGATCCGGAGAAAATGCCATCCATACAAAGCACAAATAAAATTGACTAATTTAACAGGTGCATAAAACTAGTATTTTAATGCATATCTGAGAAAAGAATTTACAAACATTTTCTGGCAAACATTTCTTTGAATGTCAAAGGACATTTCTTTCGTTTTGCAGAAGACTCGCTTGTTTGTTTCTTCACTGATTTTTCAGTGACATTCTCATTAATTGGATGCTTATTTGAAGAAGGAACTCTACTCTTTAAAGAAATATTGTGCATTTTCTTTAAATGGACATTTCTTTGTAAATTTGTAGCTTTTGCTGATAGCTTCTTTGCCTCTTTTGACAGCAACTTTTCATTTGAAGTACTTGGTTGTGTAACACACTTCTCCTTCCTTTTTAAAACAATTTCAGTCATATAACTATCTTTTGCCTCAGACATGAGGAAAAATGCACTTTTCGCGGGAAAAACGGGTTCAGATCGGAAAAAACGTGGATCCTCGAAACAGGGGCAAAAAGGAGGAAAATTTTATAAAAAAAAACACAAAAGGTGGAAAAATCTCATCCCCGAGAAATATATTTATTGACTCAAAAAACATCAAATATAATTCTTCTCTACATTTAATGCATTTTTCTAATCGGAATTATATGCCTACCTCTAATGGTTTAGAAATCAGCTATTGGACCACAATAAGAGTGGACATAATGTATAATTTTGCTAAGCTTATGTCTTTAAATTTTCATGTGTACATGGTATTTTATGTATACATATAATAGTGGCCAAAAACATTTCAGGAAATGTGTATTTGTGAAATTTGATGGCTCCAAACAATAATTGTAAAACTGCAAAAAAACAAGTAATACTGAAAAATCCTTCGACATGAAGATAAATTAATTAAAAATGCAATAGAAGGAAACTTATGCTTAAACTATCAAAAGTTATAAATAAACAAGTAATATAAAAAAAAATTAAGTCAATTCCTACTTCAGTCAACAAAGAAAAATTTTAATTTAGAAATTTTTTTCTCCCATATAAAACTAAAATTAATTAAATTAAATTAATGAATTAATATCTGAAAAAACTGTATTAACATCAAGTGTCATCCACTACAAGTTTTAAAAAATGTATTTGAACTTGAGTGGATGAATAAAAAGTATTTTATTAACGATTGAATCTTGAAAATTCCCTTTGTCGCCAACTTTACCGCCAAGTCGCCAAATCTGTAATGTTAATAGTTTTCGAGATATAATGAAAAACGTACTGTGCATGCGCAAAGATATGGCTAAAATATGGGGGGTGCTTCGATGATCCCATGGGCCATCCATATACCCAAGAACCAAGTCTGTAATGTTAATAGTTTTCGAGATATAATGAAAAACGTATTGCGCATGCGTCATACAAAATATGAAATAAAAGACAAACGGACAAACATACATACAAGAAAGCGAATTAATATTGCATTGTCATCTAGTTCTGAGCTATGTTTAAAGTTTCAAGTCTCCAGCTCATCGGGAAGTTAGTTTAAAATCGATTGCAAAACTTGAACAAGATATAGGGAGAGTGTGAACTAATAGTAGGAATTGAATAAACCAAAAATAGGAAGATCATCTTGTTTATCTGTATATGAAATAACTTTCCTTCATTTCAGTATAACCAATTAACATGAGCATTTCGCAAGACAGTATTGTGTCACCTAGCCTCTGTTTATTTAAATATCAATATCACACATAGGAGTTGATAGGGAGGACATTTGCCAGTGTGTTATGTAATTGCTACACCAGTTGGTTGGTATTTGTGTGTTTGTTGGTTTATTTAGAAAGTTTGTAAAATGAAACAAAATTAAAGAAATGGCATAAAGAGTAATTGGTCATTCAGAAAACATTACGAAAACTTTTGAGAGAAAAGGGTTACAGTTCTGAAGAAAAAATAAAAATTTTAAAAAACTAGGAGAAACAGAACAAAGTTGGCAATTCTAACTTTCAAAAGATGTTTAAGAAGATTCAGTTACCTCGCAACCCAACTGGTAAAGGCAGGAAAAGTTGCAAAACAGCAAGTAACGGTAGAAGAATTGAGACAATATGCCAATGGACGAGTTTTCTGTTTTGTTTATTTAGGTATGTGAAGAATATTTGGCAACTATTCGGTATTCGAAAGGCCGAATAGTAAGATGATATTCGGCCGAATATATTTGGGATGGATTTTTTTAATGCGCTTTTTAAATACATATTTAACAAAGAATATTGCAGAATTACATTTAAGAACATTTATTATCAAAAAATCTCCTAACAATTACCCAATTTTAAGTTGCATAGGTGTATTTAATAAAGTTACACATAATTTATGATTGCAAAGTCTGAAATTATAGGAATAATCTGAAATTATTTCAGGAGGAAGTCTGTTTTGTTTAGTTTCATATACATATAATACCAAGTAGGATTGCAGTGAATATTAAGTATAAGGTCTACTCGACACTTTCCTGAATATTCGGTCTGGATGAATACTAAACAAATATTCAGCAGAATAAATTCAGGTTCAAATGTTTTTAAAAAATTATGTTTTAAATATACAGTAGAGTCTCCCTACAACGAAATCTCCCTACAGCGAATTTCTCCCTACAGCGAATTTCTCCCTATAACGAAATTTTTAATCGGAATGTTAAATAACATTCAAAATATTCTCCATATAACGAAGTGGTTGTCTCCCTATAACGAATTTTTTCAGACCTTTATCTTTTCAAATTTTGTCATTTTTGAAGAAAGTTGCTAATTTCTGTGCAAACAACTCGCTCACAAATGCCTGTTTCTGGAACCACTCGCATTGTTCATTCCAGCGATAACACATAACAATAGAATAATGTGGAGAATAATGCAGTTGTGGGGACCTGTGTTTCTACAGGGAGAGCAACATTTCTATGGGTCAAGATTCCAAGAATCGGGGTGGAAACAGCAAATGGATGTGACATTACGCATTTTATGTTTATCCGTACTAGTACATATTATTCTCTAAATTGTTGAATTGTCTTCACTTTTGAGCATTTTATTTATACAATAAAAATTAGTATAATTTTAACAAATTTATAATAAATATTACTTCATTTTTAATTGAAAGCCATAATAAAATATTTTTGAACTTATCGCACATACTAAAAGGTTTGTAACATTTACTTAAATAACTGCAAAAATCTCTAATCTCCGTATAACGAAATTTTCTCTATAGCGAATTTTTCAACTGGAACCAAGCCATTTCGATATAGGGAGATTCCACTGTATTTAATACAGAATATTGCAGAATTACATTCCGGTACATTTATTACAAAGAAACTAATATTTTTACAATTGTAAGTTGCAAAGTGTATTTAATAATTTTGCATATCATTTATAGAAGTCTGTTCTCTAAGGTTTCATATATACTATCAGCTTCAGAAAATAAACGTTCACTACAGGCTTGCAAGTGCCAAAAGATATTCTCTTGCTAAATTTGTGAACCTTGGAAAATGTTCCACACTTTTTTCCCACCAATTAAGTGGACACTCCATCCTACCTATTAGAAGTTCTTTATCAAATAGGAATTTACTTCTAGCAATTTTAATTTATCCATTCAATTTTCTTCAGTGTTTGTCATTGTCTTGCAAAATGACTCTTTTATTTCTTTGAAGCAATCCTAAAATGAAGAGAGTTTCTTATTGTTAGAATTAAGGTATTTAAAATATTAGAAATATGCAAAAAGGTATTAACATTTTTTAAAATATACAAATGATAAAAACTCAATTTTATTTAATCTTAAATTGGGAATCTTCAAAATTTCAACACTCTGAAGATGTTAATTAATGTTTAAAGTGGAGTTTTTTAATGTTATGGCTTAAGGAAACTTTGAAAATATTAAATTTGTTGTTCCTATTGCTGTAGCCATCAATGTTTTCTAAAAATAAAAGCCTCATTTTGTGAAAAGGCTGCCATAATTGTTCATCATCATCAGCTTCTTTTTTTTTTGCAACTTCTAAGGCTTGTTTGGCGGTTAAATTTTTAACCAAACGATTCAGATAATTACAATCATTCCATTTAGAATTTAGCCATTCTAAAAGCTGTTTTTTCTTAGCTGTTTTAAATAGAAAGAATTAAAAGAACTCAAAGAACATAGAATTCAACACTTTGTATACTAAAGAAAGAACTGGTTTGAACTTGATGCTTGATACAGTATCCAAACGAATTTGGTCCTTGCTTAAATAGGAGGGTTACCTGAAAAGGGTTTGTGAACCGAAAATAAACGAAACAGAAAACCCAGCCATATCATAGAAAAGATTTTACATGGGACATACAAGATGAAATAGAGCAACATAGCGTAAAGTTTAGTGAGAGAACTGTGCAGGTGCAGATGTGGAGATTTAGTTTAAACGCTAGAGTTCCATAAAAAAGCAATTTTCTATGTCTTGAACAAAGATTGAGAAGTCTAAACTGGGTTAAAATTCTTGTTTAATGGGCAGAAGAACAATTTATTATTTGGGCAAGCGAAAAATCGCCAAATAATGTAGAATTCCGCAAAATTTCTTACAACCATTCTCTTGGCGACTTGGCTCACAATTGGCGACATTTGCGCCCGGCTAACGGAAAATCGCATCGCTCTTGGCTGTTCACAATTGGTGACATTTGCGCCCAGCTAACGGAAAATCGCTTCGCTCTTGGCAACTTGGCTCGCGTTTGGTTCACAATTGGCGACATTTGCACCCGGCTAACGGAAAAGTGCCATTATGTGGAGTGATTAGACAAAGATCTTTCTGTTAGATACTGATGGCACAAAATAATAAGAATTGAAGAAAATTTCCATGGTGACAGCAACACACTTACTGAGAAATACCTAGTTAGTGTAAGATTTAGTGTTAGTAGTATGATTTATTATATTATTAATAGTATGTTAGCATACATACCAACTTTAGAAAGGCGGCTGTCCGTAGCAGAAGGACTAAAAGTGTAGCAAATGAGTGTGCGCACACACAAGGAGACAGACTTGTGTCAAAATTTTGAATTTATGATCACTTAAATATTTGATCATATTTTAAGTAATCAAAAATTTCTATGTTTAAGAAAAATATCTTATGTGAATAAATAATTCAAGAAATATATATATTACTATTATTAGAAGAATTATAAATAATTATGACATTTTTCAAAAACATGAAACGTTAAAAAAAAAAAAATCTGGATCGTCATGCAATTAAGGAATACAACCAAAACGACTGCGTACAAGGGGTGAAAAACTCATTTCCATAGAAATTTTAATCTTATTTGTAGTTCCGCAGAACTGTTCAATAAAATCCATAGGAGTTGGCATGTATGTGTTGGTAGTGTACATGATATCAAAAAGTATGGTAGAATTTGAAGGATTAATGGGAATATAAGTGTTCAAAAATGCATGAATGGCATCTCCTGCCCATAATCTTTTCAAAGATAAAGAATCATATATAATTCAAGGATTTTGTTGCGTGTATGTCGTGAATGCATTCAAGACAATCATACTCCATTGTAGGATCGAACTGAAAACAGTCCAGATCTTAACTCAATGGAAAATTAATGGAGCCAACTAAAGAAACTTCTTAATCAGAAGCAACCAATCAATAAGTCATTTAAAGGGGGGAAAATAACTCAATGCAAACATTATAACAGCTGGGGAATTAAATGAAACGGGGCTCAGTTTAGAGAAATGAAATTTAATGGCATATCTTATCTAAAGTTTTACATAACATAGTGAGAATTTACATATATATATGTAATAATTTCCCATTTTTCTATTTTTTAAAAACACTTCTTAACTTCTAATTCATAAAATTATTTCTACTCAAGCTCTAGTATACAAATAACTGTCATTGTAATTGTAGTGTGGCTACTTTTGGGAATGTTTTTATTTTTAAAATCTTTTGCTCGTTCAACAGGCACTCAGAGAATTGCTTTTTGAAGTTTCGAGTTTTATTCTTTTATCCTGTATGTTCATGTGTCATTGAGAGTGCTTTTATATTTTTTTTTAGTTGAGAATTTAATCATGTTTCAATTGAATCTATTTTCTGTGTTTTAAATTGGTTTTTATGTACTTTTATGTGTTCAAAATGGATTTTTAATTCAAAGCGTTCTGTAACTGGGTTTTTCTTTTCAAGTTTTTCCATCAAAGCAGTAGCAAGACTGGGTTAATTCGCGATTTTAGCGTTTAGAGGGACACCGTCTGAGTTGTTGTTGAATTTCCAGTCTTTGGGCTGTCCAATATGGCTACCTTTGGAGAGGGGGGCGAAAATCGTGATGTTGCGTTTCTTCTTGGACAGTGCTGGTCTCTTGACCAATAGCGGTCAAGCGCTTTCGTCGCGATGATGTAGAATCACCCCACAGTATTTAAGGGGTTGCAAGGAAGAATTTCGGTCTCTTGGCTTTTCTCGTTTGAGTTGGTTTGACGACCAGATCCCTGAGCGGTGGGGGAGGAATTTTCGGAACGGCGCGGGACATTGCGTAGGATGGAGGATTAGAGGAGACGATCCAAGTGCATTGTTCAGATTCTTAAGCAGAGTTCAGCGATCTTGTGTAAAATGGACAAGTCTTGATTCATCCAAATATTAGAGCGATGTAGTTTGCAACAATGTTGTTATCTGGAAACATCAGATGCCGGTGAACCTTGACCTGCGTTTTTCGGCAAAAGGGACGGCGATTAAGGAAAGGAAAAGGTAGCTGGTAGAGTGTGGTAGCGTCCAACGAGGTCGGCTCAGGGCTATGCCACTAACTGGCGGATTATCCTGATTATCAACGTATATCATTTTCTGCCACTGGCGCGTGGACGTGTCCACATCCAAGAACTTTCTCAAGCTTCTCACAAGTTCACGATCAGACTCAAAGCAGTGCGTCTCAGATCAGCGAGGTCGATTCAACATTCAGTTTTCGGCAGAGAGAATGAGACTCCGAAAGTGTGGACTCGGTTTGTGACCTCCCAGGCTCTTTGGCCTTCTCGATGGATGCTGTTCAGGTGCCGTATTGTGCTTCTACTTCCCATTAGTCCTGGATTCGAGCCATGGTGTCGTCTGGCATTTAAGATAAGTGTTGTTCTTTTAAAATTTTTCTAAGATCGGTTAACTCAAACCGAATCTTGGTAGCCATAATCTAATATGGGACATTAACTTTTAATTCAGGTTTAAGGGAGGATTTCAGAAGGAAAGGGAAAAAGGGATAATGTAGAGGAACGTGAATGTATGTTAAACGTCATGTAATCAAGAAGTACTAACTAATGTCTTTATGAAGTTATTATTGTTAAAAAAAAAAGGTATTTATGTGCCGGTGTTCCTTTTATTATTTTACTTTTGGTATGGGGTCTGAGTGGCGTAAATTAATTTGACAACAAAAAAAAATGATGAAGGGGGTAGAAACTATGCTTAATTCAATCTTGGGTAATCGAAGTGATAATTAATATCTGTTTGAAGAAAATATATATATAAAAAAAAATAAAGGGGGTGGGGATTTAACTTGTCAAAGAAATGATTAAGAAATTCTTTCAACTTATGATGTGCAAATGTTGGTGAAATGGTAAATGAATTAAAAGGTGATATGGTACTGGGATTAACATTAACCTTACACTATCCGTGACTCACACCCCATGTTTAATGGTAGCTTTTTTTTGTGTTTTGTTTCTTGTGTTAACGATTCATGAATTTTACTGGTAGGGCGCCCACCATCTTCTTGTTTTTTCGAGTTTTAGCAATTTCATAACGTATGTAATGATTTACCAGTTTAACGATTGTGTAAAGTGTTCAAGAATTTTGGAGTTTTAACTAATTCGCAAAGTGTGCAATAATTCTGAACTTTTAACTATTTCTTAAAGAGTGTGTAAAACATATTTGATTAATTATTACGAAATGTGTGCAATAATTTTGAATCTTCATGAAAGTGTGCAGTAACTGAATTGTTTAGCGTATCCATATTCGTTTAATAAACTCATATTTTTATCAACAATTACTGATTTATGTTGTTACTTCACAAGTGTGACACATCCAAGCGAATCTGAGGCTTTGGTTAAAATTAAGTTCCTTTGGGTTATTGCTTAAAAATAATAAACACAACGCACCCTTCCATCTTATATATTTTGTGATAACCACTTAGCGAATTGAATTTCCTTTACTTTTTGATTGCTTTGCTGAATGCTTTAGGAGAATTATCTTGGTGAATAATTTTGTTTAACTTAATTATTTAAGAAAATCAGTTATTCTTTGATTTACAGGTAATCTACTCATTCTTGTAAATTATTTGTTTAAGAGGTAAAAAGTAAAATCACGACATAATTCGCTGAGATCCAGATACGTGTTCGGGGATTTACCCGTTTCTCAGCATTATAAAAAGGCTTGACAATAACCATCTTCCTCTTTAGTAACCATGTAACTAACTTTGAAATACATGCTGCCTTCGAGCGTACTTTCTGAATAATGGTCACAGCTTCGATCAAAATGATTTATCCTTTGAATATTTAAAATCTACTATTATACCTGGAAATCAACCTGCATTTTCATTTTATATGGAATAAAAAGAAATTAAATCGGCTATGACCTGCTTATTTAGAATGATGTTATATATATAAGTTTTCTCAATGCTTAACTTTTCTTCATCTACTACTTCATCTTCTATACTTCTAAGTACTAATAAAAATCCCTTCATAAAAATTATTGTATTACATTCTTAGTTGCACTATTTTTCACACTGACATGCAATGTCATGTGATTATTCTCATATGAATAAAAAAGGTAAAGATGAGCCACCTTTTTTAAGTATTTTTGATATTTGATGTTGTAAACCAACAATAATCTTTTCAATCAATACTATCAATAGAAAATTTTTCCATAAGTAGGAATGAAAGAAATGCTTGATGCAAGAATATATTTTAACTGTGGACAATGTCTGAAGTCCTGAAATATGTTGCAATAAAAACTTGATTGCAATTCTGAATGACTTCCACCAAATATCTGACATTTTTACATTATAACAGAGAATTTTTTTCTGAATATCATTAAATACTAATTTAGAACGCTATTTCACTATTGAAATCAAACCAATACAAGGCGGTGAGCTCTCAAGTGTTACTTCAATATTACCAATAAAATATAAAACATCCTTTGATTTAGAAGCCAAATTTAATAAATACAAAGATGCATACCATTGTGGCTGGAAATCCCAAAGTATCACATTTCTTCAAGTATACATCCCGCGATTTGGTGCTGTTATTGGTGACATATATAACAGGTTTACCCTAACAAAAAAAGGAATAAAGGTTTTAAGAACATTGTTCAATCAACAAGTTCTTTAAATTTAAATAAATTTAATACAAACAATTTTTTTAACATATAAATTTATTAGTGTAATAAAAAGATTTTTTTTTTAAAAAAAAGAGTAGTTTCTACTTCTTATTCTTTAATTTATAATTCATTAGTTTAATTATTTTAAAGTATTGAAAACAATCATTTTTCAAATTCACAATGTGGTTGAATCCCATGTATGGAAACAAAATTTAATTAATCCTTAAAAGCCCGAATTTTTAAAATTGGCTTTAAAATGTTTTTTGACTTTCATATCTTGATTGAAACATGGGAAAAATGCTTCAAAAAATTATATTTCGTTTTAAGTACATTTATGGCTAAAAAACAGTTTGTTACCAACAGGCAATACTAGGCTTTATTTCAAAAAAAAAAAAAATCCTTGATAAAATTCTATAATATCAAACACAGATGAATTTAATAAACAATAGTATGGATAAGGAATTTCCCTCAACATTGTAGAGTAAAATGTGTTATTCTGAAGCGTACAATCAAAGTAAAAAAGATGCAGTCTCAAGAGAAAAACATCCATTTATTTTCATCAACACTCAGGCTGCCATCTACATGTTGTAAATCAATTTAAGAACATTTTCAGCATGTATCCTATTGGCCACAACAGGCATTAGAGCATCAGTCTTATTCTCAAGATTTTAGAAGACAAAATTGAGCATGTTGCTTAAAGGCAACAATGGGCATTTAAGGGTTAAATTAACCCATTATTGCTCAAATTAATCTAAAGCATAGATTTCAATAAATCAACCCTATTAAAATTCGACTATATGTACGTGAGGCTATCTTCTCATGAACAGCTGAACAGAGAAGCACACCAAAAGTACCAAAACAAAAGAAATAATTCAATGAATCCATTTTGACTATTTAAATTCCGAAATTACAATTAGTTAAAAAATATTAATTAAAAACAACAAAATGAATGCATCATTTTTTATGTTAATGTAACTTGTTTCATTGTTTATTAATTACAAACATCAAAATGAATATTGAGCTGCCATCTATCGGGCAGAAAGAATTTTCTTTTCCCACCTATTGTTAATCTTTCACATGCGATATTCTTGCATCTGGTTTGTATAAAAGGTTTTATTTTTTTTTATTATTAATATTTTTTAGCGCTCTTCCGAATTTTGATTTATAAACATTGGATCTTGCATTTTTTTCTTTTTTTTGTCTTATGGTGTTTTATTTTGCCAGTATTATTCAAATACAGGCAAGACAAAAAGATATGTTTCTGGTGTTTAATTTATCAGTTTAGTTGTTCTATTTTTATTTGTTTCTGTTTTTTCATTTTATTTTTTCTTTTGCAAAACAAAATATTATGCAACCCTGTTTTAATTTATAAATATTGAAGCATAAATGTTCATTTTAAAATAGTATTAATTATCATACGGTTTATTGTTTAGAATAAATTTTCTTTTTCCAAAATTCTCACGTTTTCATTCACACCATATTGTTTTAAGGTAGTAAAAAGGCTAGAATTGAAAGTTTTAATTCAACAAGAAAGGACTCAAAGGAGATTTACATTTGTTGGGAAGCTTAGTGAAAATATTTGTAAGGAAAAAAAACTATTTGGGCATATGAAAAAATGTGCATTCCGAGTATGGTCTGGTTATTAACTATAAGGCAATTAAAAGGCTCGATTTAAAAGTCTTAATTCAATTTGCCTATCCTCTGGTTTACTCATACTGAGAATTGGTTCTAACTTTCATTTATCAACAGCAATACCATCCGAGGATAATGCATGACCTAGAAATGTAACACGGGTTTGACAAATTTGAGATTTTTCCTTACTCAATTTCAGATTAAATTCTATGCATAGCTTAAAAACTTTCTCTAATGTTTCATTATGTTCTTCCAAGGTTTTACCCCAAACAATTAAATCATCACAAAAATTGTTTGCATTCTGGATATCCTGCAGCATTTCTGTCACTACTCCCTCAAATCTTTCAGGTGCACACTTAATGCCATATGGCATACGCAAGAATTTAAATCTTCCGAACGGAGGTTCTTTAAAGATTAATTACCGAGTTTGGTACTGTGCAATTCCTTAACGCTTATTTGCTTAGTTTGACATTGTGCAATACATAGATCCTTTAAAGTTACACTAGCAGAAATTGATACTGTGCAATATTTTGACTGGCTGAATTTTATACTGTGCAATACCATGACTGCTAATTTTTTTTTTTTTTTTATTCTAAAACTTCCCCATTTTAATCTTTCCCATTTTGCAGTCTAGGCTGTAACAAATAATTTAGTACTTGATTAATAAATATATGTTTTATTTTAAGAAATTGTTGTTGTGTATTCATGTTTACACAGGTTTCACATCATCAATGTAACTGAGAGTTTCTGGTTAAATTTAAGAACCTAATGTTATTGCGGCCACACTTTCAGTAATCCTTTCATATTAGTTATCTTATCTGTGAGAATTTCAATGTAAGTTGGAGTAAACTTTATTTTATCCTACAGTAATTTTAATGTAGCTAATGTGAATTTTGTTGATAATGATATAGAGAGTAGTAATGATTGTGTAGTTCAAAATTTTATGTGAGTGTTTTGCTCGAATGATCAAGGCTTAAAATTAAAGCTTAAATTAATAGTAGCTCAATTTTAAAAGCAAATTAAATAATTTGGTAATATCACCTTTCAATTAATTAAAAGTAATCTGTTTAAAAGGTAAAACCACGACAAAATCAATTGAACTCGTTTTCTCTAAACAGCATGTGTGTATTGCAGCCTTTAGATCAAGGCATAATCCAAAACTTCAAGCCTACTTAAAGAAAGCTTTTTCTGCAAGATAATGATCTCTGCTAATGACCAAAAAGAACAGTTGCAAGTGTCTGTGTTAAATGCAATCTTTTATATCGACCAAAGTTAGAATATGGTGTCACAGAAAAATAACGCAAATTGCTTCCGACATGCTGAATTTCATAGTTCTCCAGTCTGAAGAATTATTGGAAGATGCCAATGAAGATCTCCCCTTAACTGAACTAGCAGAAAAACTTCGAAATCGTGGCTATGCAATTCCAGACAAAAATCGTAAGCAAGGATTGATGAAGATCCTGCTACCAACAGTGAAGCTTCAATACAAGATATTATTTCTAATGTGTTAAATTTGAATGCCAAAGGAAGCGATGACGAGGATGACAATGAATGTGAAAAGAAATCAGTATCAACATCAGATGCACTTAAAGCCATAGATGACCTCAGGTGTTTTTTTACTAATTCCGAAGCAGCAGATGAACATTTAAAAGCTATTAGGGACTTAGAAAAAGTTGTGTTAACAACCAAGAAAAGGAAGCAATCTTGTATATCAGAATATTTTAAATAAGTGCATTGAATATGGATGCACGTACATATGCATACAGCACTTAGATTGGTAAGGTAAGCTAATAAATTTCACTAAAAAATATTGCATATTTCTTACTGTAGTTTTTACTTTGCGAATTAATTTTTTAAATGTTCTTAAAAGTTTAATTATTTGTTTATGAACACTATGAATATAATCCTGCCATAATTAAATAGCGTAGTATTGCTCCACATATATGGTCACACCGCTTACATGGTCTAATTTTTCAGGACTGCTGAGCTGACCATATAACCGATATTGACTGTATAATGATATATAACAAGAATCTCAATAAAAATTTTCAAATCAAAATTTCAATTCATTTTATTATCAACCCCTTCGGGGTGAGCGCCGCATATATGTGTTTCAGCTTGACTCATCTCAGGGCCGCGCGCTGCATCCTTGCGTTACGGCGAAAGTGCTGCTGTGGGCCGAGAGCCGCACATATGCGTTTGGCTTTTGGAGCAAAATGTTTTCTATCAGATGGCATTACTATTCCATGTTTCTTTCAAAAGATTGGTCCCGTACATTAGAATTTCTCTCTCCGAGGTCAGATTGTAGTCGGCCACATGTCTGTGAATCATTCTATTAGAATTATTTGATTTTTGAGAGTATAAACAGAAACACGTGCTGGCGAGTGTAAATAGAAGCATGTGTTAAAGAGCTCTTTAACTCATTTTGGAGTGATTGTTTATAGTTTCTCCTCTCGCTTGGGTTGAGATTTTATGGGAGATATTCTGTCCAGGGTTTTTATGCCTCTCTGTTTTATTTTTGCAGTTACTGCTAAAAGAACGTGTTAACTTTCCGAGGAGAAAATATGTAAATTTTTAAATGACAAATCTATGGATTTTTCCGACGAAAGTGATAAAGCAATCAATTATTAGAGTTCTTTAGATAGTTATGAATCAACAAATTCTGAATTAGAAGAGGATAGTACTACTATATCGATTCCAATTCCGTCATATCAGTGGAGTCCTAAAATGGAAGATTTTTCAGAAGGCTTTAAAGAGTTAATTATACAATTTTCTTGAAGTATTTTATAATATTGAATGTAAATATTTATTTTTTCCTATATTTCAGAATTTTGCATCAATAATCTTGTGTTTATTTAGGCACTCTCAATTATAGGGAAATACACTATATTTTTATTTTTATTATTAAAAATCAAGTATTTTAATTAAATTTTTTTATGATTTAGAATATGATATCGTTTACCGCATATTTAAAAATGGTTTCATTTCTATGTAAAGGACACTTTTTATGCATTATTATGTAACACGCACTTTTGACGAAATGTAATGCGTGTTAAGCTCAGCAGGAGAAAATGCTTCGGCCGGTGGGCGCAGAGTGCACTTGCCAGTTCCCGGCTGGTGAGCACGTTTCCTTCATAGAGTGGCCGTCCCGAAGGGGTTAAGCTTAACTATTAATCAAATTTAAGCAAAAGTTCATTGTTTTAAAACAATATCCATGAATTTTAAGCCTACATACAGAACTTGTTTATTTGGCACATGCTTGCACTATACAGATAATTTATTGTTCAAAAACAACGTACCATATTTTTTAAAGTATTGATTGTCTCGACAGAACCAGGAATAGCCTCATTTTCATTCCACAAAACTCCTAAAATATAAAAAATTAGAAAAATATATATGATAAATAGCATGTAACATAATGTGTACAGTTACTGAATATGGCATTTATCGCATATGATGACAAATAGCACTTTCAGTAACTGTAAAAGTTATTTCTATATATAAACCAAAATGAATGATCATTGGTAATTATGAAAGGGTACTATGACATGACTTTTTCATTCAGAATATTTAAAGGCTTGAGCTTTGCTCAAATATCTAGGAATCTAATTAACTTACTTTCACTAATTTTCTTACAAATTTTAAGCTGTCAACAGCTTTAATTTTCCTGGATCCGAAATAAATATTTTTAGTGATTAGGGACTAGAAATAAACAGAAAGATAATTGCAACTAACTGCCCATTTTATGGTTTACAAAAAATCTAAACTTATTAAGCATAATACCAACTTTCCACATTTTTAGGAACATTTGAATAAATATGAATCCATTTGGAAAATATAGAATTAGAATCAAAACTATATTATAATTAGGAATTTCAGATATTACAAGACAAGCATGTGAAATACAGAATTTGATAAAGCATTTATCTTTATCATTAGTATTTAGCAATATCTTTAATGCTGCTCAATTT
The DNA here is from genome assembly GCA_013235015.1 of Araneus ventricosus. Classification (NCBI taxonomy): domain Eukaryota; kingdom Metazoa; phylum Arthropoda; class Arachnida; order Araneae; family Araneidae; genus Araneus; species Araneus ventricosus. The sequence goes on from BGPR01002949.1 coordinate 86,551, forward strand.
ACTTTTAATTACTTACTTATATTGTTTCCTTAAATAAAAAGACAGACAATGCTGTTGTAGTCAAAGACAATTTAAGTAGATAGTTAAGTAACAAGTTACCTGAATGAAAAATATATTTCTACACAGTGGCAATTTATTTAGTACTAGAAGATTTGTGCCCGTCTAAGACGGGCTTTTAGCTTACCAACAATATCTCAGATTTGATTGTCACAGATTTACTAAGACGGGCTTTTAGCTTACCAACAATATCAGAGATTTGATGGTCACAGATTTACTAACGAAATATGTTGAAGAAAATATCATGTAGATTGCTAGAGTGTGTAAGAAATTTTTAAAAAGCATGAGAAACAGAACTGATATATCAACTGACACTAACTTTCACTTTATTTGTGACAATTGCTTTCATTTTGTTAGAGTGAAAATAATGCAAAATCACTATCAGAAAAAATGCATTACCAAATAAAAAATTTTAAAAATGATGAATTGATGAATGGAAAAGGAAAAAATATTAAATATAAAAATATTCAATTCCAAAATTAAGTTCAAAATGAAAGTACCTTTTTAACAAAAACTAAAGTATTCTAAATAATTCTGAGTACATGAATTAAGTAAAAAGAAAATAAATGCCCGTTACAACATAATTCAACAAAATAAATTAATTCTAGCATAACATCTTTTTAATAATAACAGAGTTCCGAATTTAAAAAAAGAAAGAAAAGCTTTAAACTTCCTATAAAAAAATCTACTGAAAGTGAATTAAATCTGGTATTGCTATCCCTGTGTGGATGAATCAGCAAAAAAAAAAAAAAAAGCAGTCCGCATTTTTTGTTGCAATCTGGAAAGAATATTTTTTGGCATGTTGCCCACATTCCTTTGCGTTAACGAGATTTTGTTGGCAAAATATATAAGAGATTTTAATGAAATTTTGGGTTTAAAATATATTCTTACCCAAGGGTATATTAAAGGCAAGGCATAGTAGGTGCGAATCAGGGGACGAGAGGGGGCCCCGAAATGTAGAAATTTAAGATATTTATCTTATTTTCATCATTCCAACTTTATCATATCTCATTATTTAGTATTAAATTAACTCTTTTTAAGATTTATGACTCATTAAAAGCTGTGTAGAAAATAATAACAATTTATTCAATAATAATACACTAAGTAAAATTGTTAAGAAAGAGTCAATTACATTTCGTTTTATACAAAAAATCCTCATTTTATTTTGATAATATTTATATATGCATATTAAAGATAAAATTACTGAATTCAAGTAAAATCAGCAAAGATTATGTAATTAAAGTAATAAAAAAAAGTTAAATAGTATAATAGTTATCATTTGGAAAAATTTAATTATAACGATTAAATACATAAAAACATGCTATTTCAGAATGCAAGATGCACAAGTACTTATGTGTAATGTTTAAGAGAGTCACAAAGAAATTTAGCACCAGGGGCTCCAGCAAGTGTACATCACTTCTGTTCTTACCATAGAATTCTATCAATTGTTAAAGTTTAAAAAGAAATTATTTTAAATATATAAACTAGTTTTAAAAACATTAGTATCACATTCAGCAATATTTAACTGGGTGTGTTGACATATCACATAACTTTTACAGTACAATTCTTCTTCTCAGATAGTTATATGACTATGATGTAAGCATCTTAGTCACATATCTGTCCTCTAAATTATATTTTCAGATGAATATAAATAATTTCAGGACAAAAAGATCGTCAATGTGAGGAGGTAAGGTAAGAGATTAAGAACCACTGCTTTAGGGAAACTTCATTACGACAGAGAAAAAAATGTTCCCTTTATTTTTATACAGCTGAAAATAATATAAATGACGACGTAAAAATGCATTAACTCTTTTTATACATCACAATAATTTCAATTCAATACATCAGAACAATACCTTATGAAAGCCGGTTAATTTATTATGAGACATTTCCAGTCATTCCTTCTATTTTATTTTTCAGTTGCATTTTTAGCAATAATTTTTAAGTTAACAAAAAGTTTATAAAATTAAAATTTCCTAAAAATATAACACATTACCGTCACAGTCAGTCAACACATAATCGAACGACTCGAGAAATCCAGAAGAAATAACTGATTCATCAATCTCTTTACAACTTCTAGGAGCCATAATATTTATTACGGTTGTAATGACTGTAATGTTATAAAATAAATGCTTTAGGAACGGCTATTAATGAATTCTGAAATAATTTCCGATTCAGTAATAATTTAAGTAATGAAAGCATTTAATGGGAGGAATAATAGTGGGAACTTCAATTAAAGAATTATCGGATTTAAGACAACAAAGGCTGTCATCCACAGTGGGAGGAATTAGAAAGCAATGATGATTATTTATCATATCAGAAAGATAATCATGCATCATTGAACTTGAATTAGAGGGATTATGGGATTTGAAGCAACAAAGGCTGTAATCCCCATCATGCATCATCACTGGCAGCAATGTTAGTCAAATGTTGACAAACAAACTTTGAAGGTTAAAGTTACGGCTGTGATGAAATTTCAAGTCTGAAATCGTTCGATTACTAATTTCTATAAAATAATATCGCACAAGAGCTAAACATTTGTAAATAAAGGAATTTACATTCATTCTCGTAATCCATATCAAGGAAACTATAATGGAGTGCACTGCTATGGAGTTCCGTTCAATGTGAAATATCATTGAATCTCCACATGTAATTTTGAATATCCTTTTTATAATGTTAATTACTATCGAGTCAAAAATTTAATTTGAAATTAAAATAGAGAGTTAATTACGCTCGTAATTAAGACAAGTTATTGTTATATTTCAACAGAAATATGCTCATAATAAAATTTATCAAAAATAAAACTTTCCAAGTGCTCAGAAGCGCAACAAGCTAGATGTATGAAATTGAGTATCTAGTTTTTATACCAAAACTGTAGTTCTGTGTCGATTTTTGGATTCAATCAGTCTATACAGAAAGCGCACTGGATTTTCTTAATATATGGGCGATGTTTAAGTTTAGCTTAATATATATTAACATCCCCCCAGATAACAAAGAAGATTCCTGAAAGGTTGCTATTTCACTTTCCATAGGCTGTCCCCGAAAGCATTTCCGCTCAAACCGTTTCGGAAACCACTGCCGCAATGTTTACGTAGAAAAGCTTTTTTTTTATGAGCTACCTCACCGACAAGGTTTGAACGACAAGCACGCGAAAGAATTTCCGTGCAAACCGTTTCGGAAACCATTCCCAGATAGCAATTTTAGTTTGCAGCAAGCTTGCCACAAATTTGTCATGACAAGAGTGCAAGCTTGCAGCAAGTTAACGAAAGCTCCGAAGTCACCATGAAACGAACTTGCAGCAAGTTTGCCGTGTCAAACTCATTGCAAATTATAGCAAAAACAGAACACGAACACAACCCGGGATAGAACACGTGACCTCCCGGTTCCGAAGCGGAGACGCTACCATTGAGCCAGTTGAACTCTGTGAGTAGAAGATAGATTTCGCTAATACATCGTTCGATTCGATTCGTATACGATTTATTTTTAACTATTTTCTGGATTTCATTAATTTTTTGAGTTGAGAATATGATTTGAAGTCAAAGAGAGAGCGATTTTCACTAATAACTACTTTTTGCTAGTAGAATAAATTATGAAATTAGAGTTAAAAGTAATTACTTTAAAATGGGACAAAATGTCTAGTTATTTATTGTTCAACAAACACTGACTGTTTTTTAGATTTAATTTTGTTTATAAACGTTAAAATTTCAACATTAAGAAAAAGGCGACATAGTTTTCTTTAAAGTGAGAGTGATATATTTAGTAAAAAGATGGAAAATGTTTCAAAAAATTTTTTTATAAAAAAGTTATTTTTTTCACAAATTATCATTGATTTATTGAATTAATAAAAAAGAATTACGGTCAAGGAGATGCTATTAAAAATCGGATGTTTTTTAAAACAGAGACAAAGATAATTATCTCTTTATTGTGCTATCTTTGCAGGAAGCTTGTTTTGCAAAATTGCAGCAAGTTTGATTTGCATGGAGGTGGCGCTATTTGTCACATCGAACTTGCTACAAGTTCGATTCAAGTTTGACGCGTCAAATTTTGCCATGACAAGTCAAAATCAAACTTGTTGCAAACTTACGTGCTATCTGGGTTCCCGCAAAATTTACGTAGGAAAGCTTTTTATAAAACACCTGTCCCACCGTGTGCAGCCCCGTTTGGTTTAGTGGTTACTGCGCTTGTGCAATCCAACTCTATGAACGCGGGTTAGATCTCCGGCTCGGAGGAATTTGAAGTTTTATCACCATCTACAACGAAATCGTACAAGTAAGTTCAATTAAAAATTAGATTAATGAAATTAATAATTGAGCTTTGATTAATTAAGATTCTTAATTGATCTAATTAATTGACATTCCAGATAACTCTAAGTTGGTCTAAGATGACGTCAGAAAAAAGGGGGTTGGACCACTCTGTAGGAGTACGGCTTTGAACAGGGAATGAAAAAAGAGGGGGTTGGACCCCTCTATAGGAGTACGGCTTCGGAAGGATGTTATATTGTGTCCGCCGAAGGAGGGCTCTTAACAACCTTTTGAAAGCCCTGAAACAAGCTTGTAATAAAAAATTGGGGAAATCTTACTGAAAACCTCATTTCTTGTTGACTAGCGAACCTTTCCGCTGCCTTCGGGCCTATTCTGGTACCGCCGGTTGGGTTGGAAGACGTCACTTTTTCCGCACGTTAACAATGGGAAAAGTGACATCTCCCAACCCAACCGGGGATACCAGAATAGATCCCCATGTCAGAAGGTTCAAAATTTGTCATGGAAACCTTTGTGACTAGCCTTGCCGATGACAAGGTTTCCAAAACCTTTTAGACAAGCTTCCTTTGCTATCTGGGCCGTTTTGACCCGGATGCATATTTACAAACCCTACCCTGATAGAACTAAGGCAGGAAATCGGCCAATACCATTGGCTACGAGGGGCAGTGACGTCGTTTTCAGCTCTCGCACGTAGCGTACAGCAATCACAGCAAGAGTCGTCCTACTTTTCTCCGTTTTCCCACAGTTGAGCACAGAAAACATTCTTCCGTGAGTTGTAATATTTTTAAAAATGAAATTATTTTTTAAAATATCATAAAAAATAAAACATCCCACACTGTAAGAAATTATACTAATGAAAAGTCTAATGATAACAACTTTGTTTGAAGGGCAGATTAATGTTGTTGGGTTTTTTTGACGTCATTCCAGTGAAAATAGTTCATTTGATGTTTCAAAGTCAACTAATCTAACTATAATTAATGCCAAATAATAGTAAAATTATTAATTATTATTATTAAGGCCAATAATAATAAGACGAAAAAAAGGATAATCGCTAGACTAAATAAAATTGCTACGTAGGTGCGTATCGTAAAACAAAATTCGCGAAATCCAAGCAACGGAAACCTAAACTAATTCAAAGTCCACATTCAATCGCTTGTTTTGTTATAGTTTCCGTACGAAAGCAAAGAACGACGTCATTGGCTCTCGGCGAAGCGAGCCAATCATATTGTCCGATTTCCTGCCTCAGTTCTATCAGGGTAGGGTTTGTAAATATGCGACCCGGATACCCAGATAGCAATTTTTGTTTGTAGCAAAGTTGCAGCAATCTTGCTCTGCAAATCTGAAAGCTTGCAGCAAGTTTGACACGGTGTGGCGATCCTGAAGTCCTTCCGATGACGTCACTCTTGAAACTACTTACTTAGCTGCGGAATACACGAGCGATGCACGAGGCAGCGGACTAGATGTTCATGCGCCAGATAACTGAATTTCATCTGTTTTGTGTTCTATTAATATCTAACTGGCACTTTCTTAATGTTTTAATAAATGTTGTTAATTTTTCATACCTAAAGTTGTTGCTCTATTTTCATGAATATTTGGATGCATACCTTTACATAATCCAGCATCCATAACGGCAAGAATGCAAGCTTGAAACAAGTTATTACAAACGAGTTAGTCACAACAAGTCGAACTTACTGCAAGCTTGTATTGCGTCAAACACATTGCAAAGTATAGCAAAAACAGAGTACGCAGACAAACCTCGGACTCGAACTCCCGACAAACAGTTTCCTAAACCTGCCGCCTTAGACACTGAGCCAACTGTACCTCGATTGCGGAAGACAGATTGCGCTAATAGATCGAGTATCTACACGTTTTTTAAACTGTTTCCTTGATTTCATTATTTTTTTTAAATTTTAAGTTGAGAATACTCAGATAGCACGTAAGTTTGCAGCAAGTTTGATTTTGACTTGTCATGGCAAAATTTGACACGTCAAACTTGAAACGAACTTGTAGCAAGTTAGCTGTGACAACTAGCGCCACCTCCCTTGCAAATCAAATTTGCAAAACAAACGTGATGCAAAGATAGCACAAAGAGATAATTATCTTTGTCTCTGTTTTAAAAAACATCCGATTTTTAAGAGCATCTCCTAGACCGCCTTTCTTTTTGTTAATTCACTAAATCAATGATAATTTGTGAAAAAAATAACTTTTTTATAAAAAAAATTTTTGAAACATTTTCCATCTTTTTACTAAATATATCACTCGCACTTTAAAGAAAACTATATCGCCTTTTAATTAATGTTGAAATTTTAACGTTTATAAACAAAATTAAATCTAAAAAACAGTCACTGTTTGTTGAAAAAGAATAACTTAGACATTTTGTCCCATTTTAAAGTAATTACTTTTGAACTCTAATTTCATAATTTATTCTGCTAGCAAAACGTAGTTATTAGCGAAAATCGCTCTCTCTTTGACTTCAAATCATATTCTGAACTCAAACCAGCGGGAGTGGTCTCCCCTAAACTTTCTCGTATAGTGGAGATTCGTCAAAATCTCGAGTTCGAATTTTTTTTGATGATTACAATACTTTCTCTTTGTATACTTCGTATACGAGAAAGTGAAAGAAACCAACAAACCTGAAATCAAATATCTGTTGCCACGTTTCAAAAAAATATTACTTTGAAGCAGGTGAGATACAATAGGCAATGAAATGAATACTAAAGCGAAAATTCTGCTTTGGAATTGAATTCCCAAGAAAACAATTTATACTACCACAATCGTAACAATTGCAAAAGCTCGTAAATAAAAGATTTGCTGAAATAATGACATCGGTTTGAATTTTATTTACAACAATAAAAAAATTGTTACAATTCATGTTTGAGAACATTATTTATTGTTGTAAATAAAATTTACAACAATAACAGATTGCTACCAGTACTTTGCGCATGAGAATTGGATTAAAAGAAATTGAATATGCAATTTGAACGCCCCTTTTTGGCGGATTTGGCCCAAAATTTAATACGGGCCTACATTCATGACGATAAAACTGTGTACCAAATTTTATCCATCTAGCTATTCAAATTTTTGAGTTATAGTATTCACATGACCGCGAACATACAGGCAGACAGACTTCCTGTTGACGGATATATATATATATATATATCTGTTGACGGATATATATATAATATCCAAAATTTGATAGAAACCTACAAATTATGTTTAAAGACCACATACCAAATTTCATCCCCGAAGCTCTAATAGTTTTCGAGTTATCATGTTCACAGACAGACACACACACACACAGACATAATTCCCAAATTGTGTTTTTCGGACTCAGGGAGGTCTAAAACGTGGAGATTCGTCAAAATCTCGAGTTGAATTTTTTGACGATTACAATACTTTCTCTTTGTATACTTCGAATACGAGAAAGTAAAAATTAATGAAATAAAGTAAAAAATTTAAAATAAATCGTATACGAATCGAATCGAACGATGTATTAGCGAAATCTATCTTCTCCTCTCAGAGTTCAGCTGGCTCAATGGTTATCGTCTCCGCTTCGGAACCAGGAGGTCGCGAGTTCTATCCCGGATTGTGTTCGTACTCTGTTTTTGCTATAATTTGCAATGAGTTTGCAATGCAAGCTTGCGGCAAACTTGCTGCTAGTTCGTCCTATGGTGACTTCGAGGCTTGCGTTAACTTGCTGCAAGCTTGTTTCACACTTGCACACTTGTCGTGACAAATTTGCAAAAAGCTTGCAGTGCAAGTCTGCTGCAAACTAAAATTGCTATCTGGGAAGAGATAATTATCTTTGTCTCTGTTTTAAAACCAGCGGGAGTGGTCTCCCCTAAACTTTCTCGTATACTTTCTAAGTGGAGATTCATCAAAATCTCGAGTTCGAAATTTTTTGACGATTACAATACTTTCTCTTTGTATACTTCGTATACGAGAAAGTAAAACAAACAAACAAAAAAAAAACCTGAAATCAAATATCTGTTGCCATGTTTCAAAAAAATATTACTTTGAATATACGCGATAAAATAGGCAATGGAATGAATACTAAAGCGAAAATTCTGCTTTGGAATTGAATTCCCAAGAAAACAATTTATACTACCACAACCGTAACAATTGCAAAAGCGCGTGAATAAAAGATTTGCTGAAATAATGAGATCGGTTTGATTTACAACAATAAAAAAAATGTTAACAACTGATGCTTGAAAACATTATTTATTGTTGTAAATAAAATTTACAACATTATCAGATTGCTACCAATACGCATGCGCATGAGAATCGGATTAAAAGAAATTGAATATGCAATTTGAACGCCTCTTTTTGACGGATTTGGCCCAAACTTTTATACGGACCTACATTCATAACGATAAAACTGTGTACCAAATTTTATCCATTTAGCTATTCAAGTTTTTGAGTTATAGCGTACACATGACCGCTGACATACAAATAGACAGACTTCCCGTGGACGGATTTTGTCCAAAATTTGATAGAAACCTACAAATTTTGTTTAAAGACCACATACCAAATTTCATCCCCGTAGCTCTAATAGTTTTCGAGTTATTGTGTTCACAGACAGACACACAGACAGACATACAGACATAATTCCAAAATTGTGTTTTTCGGACTCAAGGAGGTCCAAAACGTGGAGATTCGTCAAAATCTCGAGTTCGAATTTTTTGACGATTACAATACTTTCTCTTTGTATACTTCGTATACGAGAAAGTAAAAAAACATCCGATTTTTAATAGCATCTCCTAGACCGTCCTTCTTTTTATTAATTCAATAAATCACTGATAATTTGTAAAAAAAACTAACTTTTTTATAAAAAAATTTTTGAAACACTTTCCATCTTTTTACTAAATATATTACTCGCACTTTAAAGAAAACTATATCGCCTTTTTCTTAATGTTGAAATTTGTGACGTGTCCTTACTGGTCACGACTTAGGTTCATGATATCTTAGAGAGTGAGAGACAAGTATTACTTCGAAACACCAGTTTATTAAACACACAAAAAAATTAGGAAAATGATCTGCTATAAGCATGAGGAAAAACGACGACACACATTCAGTGTAGTCCCGACATTACACCGTCTTCTTGTTCGATACCCGGAAGTTCGACAAATGACATCCATGACATTTGCAGAAGAACACCTTCGTGAAGATATGGAGGCTCTTGTTCATGGCGAGGCAAAACAATGCACTTCACAATCATATTTCATCTCGCTCTCATTCTTGACTCAATTCCAATACTGGATACCAAGCAGCGATTCTCCTGAACACATCAGCAACGGTGGTCAGTCTACAGGTTAGGCCTAAATACGGTGGTCGCTAGGACTCAAGAAAGGAACACATGAGTACAATCATAGAAACACAAATGATATAAAACTTTAAGAAAAACATCATGAAATCATCTCACAGAAGTGGTTGAATGAGACGGCAGACACTCGGATGTCAGTCGGCACACCCCGGAACAGACACACTGGGAACTCCTAATACAACCGAGTTCGACCGGCCTCTACTGCCCCAACGATGCACCACTCAAGAAGACACCGACTGATGAAGATACTGGTACTGACACTGATTTCCCTTAGGAAATGTTTATGAGGTACCTAGCTCCCGCCAGGGAGCTCTGTTGATAGCTGAGCTTTGAGTAGATTGCCCTTGATTGGTGGTTGTCCGGTAGGGAGTGGAGAAGTGTGCACAGAGAGTCCAGTAGGATGCGTGAGGTCCAGTGGATGGATGCTGGCCGGGCCAATCACTGATGCGTCTGAGCCGGAGTGGATTGCTATGGAGTGGGCGGAGCCAAAGCCAGTCGTTTCAGAGAGAGCAGGTGAACATGAGGCAAGTGTCTGAAGGGTTGAATGTAAACAACCCCCCCCCCGCCCGCAGTCGAATAAGGAAAGTTACAGAGGAGAGTGAATGAGATTTTACACAAAATTTAGCAGAGGGTTGAATAGGTGAAGTCGCCAGAAATTTCAGGAATAACATGACAAATGAGGGTTTAATGAAAGGAGGAAATAAGTGTCCAAACGGTTAAGAGCATTCAGAGAAGAGGATTTTAGGTGAGAAGGAGCACATTTTTAGGTTTTTTGATAGTAGGATCAGGCAGATACTTATTAATTTCCTGTATAGCAGGATTGTCATTATTGTCCAGGTTATTAAAGAAAGAAGTGAAAAGTTTTTTGATGAATTCTCTAAGAGATGGGTATTTTAATGCATTTCTGATGTCAGAGTTGGACATGTACCAGGTTGCTTTAGTAATCCGCCTGATAATGTTATTTTGTAGGTTTTCAAGGATATTCAGATTAGATTTCGCCGCATAACCCCATGTGGGGCAGGCATAGGTGATTACCGGACGCAAATAGGCTGTGTAAATAAGAAATTTAGTTTCCCTATCCATTTTTGAATTTCGGGCGAGGAGGGGGTAAAGTTTTCTGGCTTGTGCCCAAAATTTTTTCCTTACATACAAGAAATGGGGCTTCCAAGTGAGTCGGATGTCAAGAATGACTCCTAAATATTTACACTGCTTAGAACACGGGATGAGTTCATTATTAATTTTGAGCTGGGGAAAATTACAATAGCTGGTTGTTTTTTGAAACATAATTGCTTCCGTCTTGGAGGCGTTGCTGGCAATTTTCCATCTGACAAACCATTCCTCAAGAGCTTTAATGTATCGATTCAGAGCTAGCTGAATGTAATTTGGATTGTTATTTCTGGCCAAAATCGCTGTGTCGTCAGCGTACATGCATAACATGGTGTTGAATTGCTTAGGGATATCATTAATAAAGCAGCAGAACAAGATTGGTCCTATTTTCGATCCCTGTGCAACACCGGCCTTGATAGTTTTGAGATCGGAGGGCTCGTTCTTAACTCTGACTCGAACACAGATTTCCCTCACTCTTCTACAGGCTTATATACCCGAAAGCGACGTCAAGCTCCACCTCACTTCAGTTCTACCACAGCGATTTCCCGTGCGGCATTCAGTTCGGTGAATTGATTTCCCATCGTGCGGCACCTACCTAAACCGGAAACCAATAAGGTCACTCGAACCCCACAAGCCTCTCGATCCAAACCTGTCAAAGGATGCTAGGTCAAAACGCTCCGTAGTTCCGCGACTGATCCATTAGCATGGTTAGAATATAATGTGGTCCGTTACAAATTTTAGCGTTTATAAACAAAATTAAACCGAAAAAACAGTCAATGTTTGTTGAAAAATAAACTTATACATTTTGTTCCATTTTAACGTAATTACTTTTGAACTCTAATTTCATAATTTATTCTACTAGCAAAACGTAGTTATTAGCAAAAATCGCTCTCTCTTTGACTTCAAATCATATTCTAAACTCAAAAAATTAATGAAATCAAGAAAAAAGTTTAAAATAAATCGTATGCGAATCGAAGCGAACGATGTATTAGCGAAATCTATCTTCTCCTGTCGTAGCCGAACTGGTCGGGTGGTATCGACGTCTGTCTACTAATCGGTAGGTAGCGAGTTCTATCCCGGGTTGTGTTCGTGCTCTGTTTTTGCTACAATTTGCAATGAGTTTGCACGACAAGCTTGCTGCAAGTTCGTTCCATGGTGACTTTTAAGCTTGTGGCAAGCTTTTTCTTGCTGCAAGCTTGCACTCTTGTCATGGCAAATTTGTAGCAAGCTTGCTGCAAACTAAAATTGCTATCTGGGTATGATTTGAAGTGAAGGAGAGAGCGATTTTCGCTAATAACTACGCTTTGATAGTAGAATAAATTATGAAATAAGGCTTCAAAAGTAATTACTTTTAAAAATATGGGACAAAATGTAAGTTATTATTTTTCAACAAACGTTGACTGTTTTTTAGGTTTAATTTTATGTATGAACGTCAAAATTTCAACATTAAGAAAAAGGCGATATATAATTTTCTTTAAAGAGCGATTTCTATATTTAGTAAAAAGATGGAGAATTTTTCAAATTTTTTTATAAAAAGACCTAGTTAGTTTTTTTTACAAATTATTATTGATTTATTGAATCAATAAAAAGAAGGACGGCCAAGGAGATGCTATTAAAAATTGGATGTTCTTTAAAACAGAGACAAAGATCAAAACCTACTGTATCCAGGTGGTGGTGTGTAAGTGTGCTGTATCAACTTTGCAGCAAACTTGTTTTGCAATTGTGGTGTGAAATTTGTCATAACAACTTCACAGCAAACTTGTTTTGTAAGTGGGTTGGTCGATTATGCTCTGTTACTTTGCAGGAAGTTTGCTACAAAGTTGCCGCATCAAGTTTGTCATGACAAGCTAATATCAAGAAAAATCACACTTGCTGCAAGTGTGAGTGAACATGTAAACTTGCAGCAAGTGTAACGATTTAATAAGCAATTAAGTGTAACGATATAGTAAGCAATTTTAAAGTTCATACACAAAATTAAACTTAAAAAACAGTCAATGTTTGTTGAAAAATAATAACTTACTTTTTGTCCCATATTTTTAAAAGTAATTACTTTTGAAGCCTAATTTCATAATTTATTCTACTAGCAAAACGTAGTTGTTAGCGAAAATCGCTCTCTCCTTCACTTCAAATCATATTCTCAACTTAAAATTTAAAAAAATAATGAAATAAAGAAAACAGTTTAGAAAAACGTGTAGATACACGATCTATTAGCGCCATCTGCCCTCTGCAATCAAGGTCCAGCTGGCTTAGTGTCTAAGGCGACAGGTTTAGGAAGCGGGTTGTCGGGGGTTCGAGTCCGAGGTTTGTCTGCATACTCTGCTTCTGCTATAGTTTGCAATGTGTTTGATGCAGCAAGCTTGCTGCAAGTTCGACGCGTGGTGACTAACTCGTTTGCAATGACTTGTTTCAAGCTTGCACTCTTGTCGTGTCAAACTTGCTGCAAGCTTGCAGATACGCAGAGCAAAATTTCTGCAAACTAAAATTGCTGTCTGGAGAAGCAACACGAGGGCTATTTTGGGACGGACCTTATAGTCTTGAACCACGGTCAAAAGACGAGAACGGCACCTGCGCTCGTACACTCTCTCCAAAGTTCCGCAACATACCAGCGGCTGGTGTTGGGCTCTCTGTGAAGAAATTCAACATAAAATTATATGTAAAAAATTGAACTGCAGAAGACTGTGTTCCAGGCCAAATCTTGCGGCTTTGGTGAGGCAGTGGATTTGGCTATTGAGAATAAAATCGACATTTACACTGATTGTAGGTCTTCCATCGAGGCCCTCAAGAGCTACGGATCTAAATCTAAATTTGCAATTTCCATAAAAAAAATTGCTTGGCGGAGGGATTGGTTGGGCTTGTCTGGGTGAAGGCTCGCGTCGGGAAACCGGGCAATGAACCCGCCGATCACCAGCGGCGTACTGTGAGGTCCTGAAAAGCACCCGCCAATTTTCCCACGAGAAAGTGACTGGACCTCCCAGATAGCCAGTTAAAAGGCAATCGGGGATAGTTTAGTTTAGTTTAGTTATATTAACGTCCCGTTTTGAAGCAACACGAGGGCTATTTTGGGACGGACCTCGTAATTTTGAACCTCGGTCAGATGACGAGGACGACACCTGAGCTGGCACCCCCCTCTCCAAACTTCCACGCCACACCAACGGGAGGACGTTTGACCGCTACGTATGATTTAACGTGCAACAGGCCCCATACACGGCGGATCTTCAGTGGAATCGGGTTTCGAACCTGGAGCCCTCTGGCCCCAAAGCCGATACCTTACCACTAGGCCACCGCGGCCCTGGCAATCGGGGAAAGGAGGTGCCGACGCCGTAAACCCCTTCCTGATTGCATCATCCGGAGGGATTTGAAACTCGCCGCCGGTTGTCCTCGAGCGGACACCCAAGCAGCCAGAAAAATGCATTACTTTGTGCCTATCGCCAATAGCATTGAGGAATCCAAGACAGAGTTTTGCCATTGGGAGAAAAGGTCTCCTCTTCGACAAATGAAGAAAGCTGAACTTGTGACCCCGCCTAGGAGGGCAGGTTCCAAGGGGCTTTTAAAACGGGAACTTTGGAGGGATGAGAAGAGGATCGAGAGATCAGGTTAGGGTTCGTTTGGAGAACCGAGATTTAAAATTCTCGTGACCGAGAATTTTGAAAAGCAGCTCTCAGGCTGAGAAGCTGTTGGATCGGGCCTTGTCCCGTGAACCGAAGCTAACCTTTGGCTGATTATCGTTCGTCCCGAGCGAGAAGCATTTTAGGAACTCTGATCGAAGTGGACGTGGCCTACGTCACTGCAAACTATCGCCTTGGTATAACTCGCGAAAGGGTTGTACGTAGATATTTGAGCGGACAAATCCCTATTCCGGACATCGGACTTATACTCGCCTGGAGTAGAACTTTCTAAATTACCTCGAGTGAATTCGTGACAAATCTACGATAATATCCAAATTGAACTTTGACTTGTTAGGCTAACTCGTCTTGAGTGAAGCAGAATTGTTTTACACTGATATTAATTTGTACATTTTTGTATAAAATCATTTAATCAAGATTTTTAATTAAAAATTAATATCTTAATATTGTTGTGTCTGGTGATTCCTTCATAGCTTAGTATCACTGAGCTAAGACCCTACAGTACCTACATGAATGGCGTCCAGGGCAAATACAAAAATAGCTCCCCTCCCGCCTTTTCTTAAAACTGCATACCACTACCCCAAAAACCTTATGCCAGGGAGTGATCAGACTGAAATTACGATTATACTGAAATAATACTACATAAAACATTTTTCAACATTTCATGATATAGCCATCTTTGGCAACCAGTCGGTTCACCCATCAAATTAATAATATTAATTTCGCAATGTCAAACAACTATCATAGTAACATACAGAGGAAGAAACTGTTACACACATAAGCTGTAACATACCTAAAAAGGTAATTTCTTGCCGGTAAAAATATATCTGATATATATGTAGCAATATTTTAACTATTAAAGTCACATATGATTCTGATGGTTATTATAATAATTATATTTATTTAGTTATATCGCGTAAATGAATAGCATAACTTAATAACTCTAGATATTTTAACTCTTAAAACAAAGATAATTGAGATTTTCTATGAAATACACATTTAAAAATATCTATAGCTTTAGAAATTATGGAAATCTCCTAACTACATATACACTTAATAAATATCGTATGATAACTCTAAATCCGAAAAAAAAAATTACTTTATGCTTAAAATCAAACAAAGAGAGAAAGACTTCATAGCTTAAGAATAAAGTAGTTTTTGATTAAAAAGTTATCTGAGATATAATGATATTTTTCAACAAAAGATTGAATGAAACAATGAAATAGGCTTATCAACAATAAAAACTACTGTTGTAAATCATGTTTATACACAACGTGAGAAACGGTTCTTTATCCAGGCCAGTGATATACCTTGATGAAACTTGAGTAAACGCTAACCATTCACCTAAATTTATTTGGCAGAGTTCCACTAGCCAAGGAGGCTTAAAAGTTCCGCTGGGGAAAGGAACTAGATTGATAATTTGTCATGCCAGATCTGCTGATCAAGGTTTTATTCTGTTCGCACAACTTGTATTCCAATCTAAAGGCAGTTGATTATCACGAGGAGATGAACAGTAAAGTTTTTAAAAAGTGGTTTCTCGATTTACTAAGAGGATTGGACGAACCATGCGTCATTGTTGTGGACAATGCGAGCTATCATTCTGCATATGGAGAAAAAGTTCCCTCTACAAAGACAAAAAAAACTGACATTATAGCATGGTTTCTGAACAAAAATATTCCTCACAAGGCCACAAAAAAACCAGACCAGAACTATTGAACATTGTAAAGGAGCACAAAGAAAAATACAGAGCATATGATCTTAATCAAATAGCCTACGAAATGGGACATGAAGTGGTGAGACTTCCTCCGTATCACTGCCAATACAACCCAATAGAACTTATCTGGGCGCAAGTGAAATTGCATATAAAAATAAAACTTTCAAAATTAAAGACGTTAGGAAATTGCTCGATGAAGGGCTGTTAAACGTAACAGTGGACGACTGGAAAAAATATGTAAAACATGTGGAGAAGTTACAAGAAGAGGACTTCGCTAAATCAGGTACTAGAGACGATGCAATCGAAAGGATTGTGATCAATTTACAAGATCACAGTGAAAGCAGTTTCAGCGAAAGTGAAGATGAAGTTTTTTAAGTTGAGAAACTTTTAAATTAGAGATTTTTATGTTTTATAATCCTTTTATTTCTCTCAAAATGTAACATGCAAACAATTTACCCTGATAATCATAACTATGTCTGAAAGTGTAGGTTTAAATTTATGAATTTATTAAATGTGTGTATTATTAAAAGTGTATATTGTTACAAACATGGAAAGTCGCTTCCCAGCAATGCGAGTTGGGAAGAGAGTTTTACAAGGTTAAGCATGGAGTGACCTCAGCGACAGTTATGGCACCCTGACCTTGGTGACCATTTTGGGGATTTGGCGACAAATAGATGATTCCCGAAAACGCAACCCTTTTCTCGATATTTCTACTAGGAAAGGGAATACACGAGAAAACACCATATGACGTCACAGCCTGTCGGAGAGAATATTTAAGGACGGCACTTAGATCAGAGGAGCGTCTTGATCGACGGGATCGCCTTGGAGCGCGAATGCCTTTGGAGTTCTACCTGCAGTGCGAGCTGGTGAGCCGAGGGCTATTGAAGGTTCAGTTATTGTCTACTAGTTATTTGCTGACTGTTGTGTTGTTAGGTAAACAAAGTGCTGAACTGTTATTGCCTGTGAATTGTTGTCTATTTACATTGGTAATCTGTGCAAGGACTATTGTTTCCTGTACCTGTGCTACGTGTTTTCCCGCATATTTGTAAATAAATCTTCATTCTCCATTATCCTGCGTGTTGGACTGTTTACACCATACACCTACAGTAAGACATATTGCAACAATATTTATTAAAGTGACATTTATCTTTATTAAGCTCTCTTAAACATTGAAGATCTTATTTTTGTATAATAGAGTAATTATTTCTGCATCTAGTGAACCTATTTTTTCATGTTTAAATGCTTGGATATTTTTGTAAATAATTAATATCTGTAACCATAATGTGTAGATTTCCGATAGTAAAATTTACAATTTTTTTTTTGAAAAATTCTGACAAAAATAGGTCCAGTATACAAAACCAAGTACTTTTAATTATTTCACAAGATTTCAAAGTAAGTTTTTCATTAGTTTTTAAAAAGATTTATTGAAGAAAATATCTCAAAAATTTAATGACTGAATAAAATTGTTTGCTTACATAGCCATTTTAAATTAATTTTTAATCACAAAAATAATTATATTAAAATATTTGTAAAGCTCTTATTAAACATCATAAAAAATCATCTTGATGTAAGTATATTTCAGTAACATATAAGCTTTCAAACAGTAGCCAGAATATCCAACTTCTCGTTTCTTATTCCAACCTCTTACCGAGACGTACTGGAGTGGTGAAAAAGCGAGATTTGCCGAAACCATGGTGACGGAGAGGGGGAAAGTGGCGTGACCTTGAGACGCCTATTCTATTTACACAGACTAAACTCACGGAAAACTTGTAAATAGTTTTAAAGTCAGTAGAGCGATCTGTGATCGTTTGAATGGGGTGTAGCTGGTCTACCCCTGTTTTTTTTAATGACATAGTTTTTGAGGTTTTATGTTTAATCGGATATATAATGGATTTTAATTATTTTCAATTGTAATAGCATGTTTCGACTTTGACATTTTGAAAATAATTTGTTTGGTCTTGCGGTCGATTTCATGGCCTTGCCATTACATCACATTTGAATTCAAACTTTTAGGATTTTATAATAGTTGATCCATCATTTTGAACTTTTGGAAATATTTTTTCTTTAATTTTGTAGTAAAGGACATTGCATTGTTTTTGTTCCACAGAGTATGGAAATGTAATCTTCTTTTATATGATTAATTACTTAAACATCATGAAATCAAATTTGACAGTATGGTAGAAACTAAGGCAGCATCGCCAGCTGTGTTGTAAGCTGTATTTGCCATGCGTATCTAACCCGCCCTTTTTGTTGATGTCATCATCTGTTAACCAATGGCGAAGAAGCTGCTGCAGTATTTAAAGGCAGTTTTCCACCTAATCATTCTCTCTCACTTTTTGTTATCATCTCACCACGTGCAGAGTCATATGATATAGTAGCTTAATTTATGTTTTTAACTTAATTGTTGTTCTATTTAAACATGTTATATTTCTAAACTCGTGTTTTTATTCCGTGTTGTCTGCACTGTGTCACCATGAAGTAACCCTTCTGAAGGAAGCGAGTATATGCACCTATGACAGTATGAAGTACGGTGATGATAGTAGCTAGGATATTGTGCCACAGCCATCACTTTACCAGTGATTAATCATACCCTGTACAAACTCGCACCTTTCACAGACATGACACAGGCTTGGAACAAAAAAAGCTGAACTTCATAAATGCGGAATCGTATCAAACGTAAACACTAAGAAGTAAAATAAGTATGATTAAATGAACAATAAATGAATAAATTTACACAAAAAATGCTTGAGATATTAAAAATATTGTAGAATTATTATTTAAAAGAAAATTAATTTCTGAAAAATGAGTTACGTATAAAGTTTTGTTAAAATAAAACTATGGTAAAAATTCTCACTAAAAAATATGGCCATGTAAAAACTCTTTTTGATTATACATAATTATTAAGACTTTTGTTTCTCATTTTTTGAACTAACAGTTCAAGTTTTCTTTTATGCTCCAGTCTGCTATTTTCCTCCATTTTCTAAATTTTGCTCTCTTTCTTTGATTTTTTTTTCATTTTTTTTCTCATAGCTATTTTCGTACTATCAAGTTCCTCCTAGTACCATTTGCCTGATAACCTTAAATTTTTGCACGTTATTATCAATAGCATCACGCAAAAATCTTTTTTCTAAAATATTCAAAAGCAGACTGCTTTTTGCTCATCATTTTGTATTTAACTCTCTAAATTGAAGAATATGTTTCTATATACATTCTTTCTGATCTTTTATCTATCAAATTTGACATTATTTTGAATGTGCACACGGTGCAGTTTTTGTTTGCGTGCTATTCACGTCTTTTGTAAGCGCACCCGCTTCCCCAATGCATTACCAAAACTTTTAATGCAAATTTACATCGATCCCAAGAATGACAAAATTCGATGCCGAAAACGCTGACATCCGCGTTCCGCAAAAAAAAAAATGAAACGAAATAATTAACAAAAAATGAAGAAACGAATGTTATAAAGAACACGAATATAAATTCTTCACGGAGAGTTAACGATCTTTTTTTCACGAAATTCGTTTCGGAAGAAATTCGCGGAAGATTTTCTTTCTTCCAATCAGAATTCGGAATGAATTCTGATTGGATGGAACGAAAGACGATTGGACGAAAGAAAAGAATACAACCATCAGGCATTCCTCCCAGTGGCAGATCAGGGGCTATCAGACTAGTGGCCCCCCAAACCAGAATTCTTGATTTTATTTAACATCATTACAACCTGTTTTTTCTTAATTTATCTCTTTTAAAAAAATAATAAAATCGTTTCAACATTACTTTCTGGCTTGACTGGCTCGAAAATTTTCCTACTTTCGTAGTCATTCCACTTGTACTTGTAGCTTTGGCATGGTCGAAGGCATTTTTTGGCTAGTTATTTCATTGTAATTTTTATTAAATTATCGAAAGTATTGTATTGTTTTTTATGATTCTTATTATCAGGTGAGTAAAGTCTGTAAAGTTAAAGAGTTTTGGTTTAATTTAGCCTTCAGATTTTACCTTCATCACGACAACACAAAGTTTTTATGACCTCAGCCCCCCCCCAGACCCGAATCCTAGATTCGCTACTGATTCCTCCCAATTCTAAACTTTGACCCTAAAGCGCGGAAAAATATCGATACATAGCTCGGACGCTGAGCGGCTTTCAGCAGGATTACGCAATATCTTATGAATTCGAAACTCTTTCGCTTTAGAGTCATACGCAAACTTTTCACATGGCGCACAGTTTTTGTTTGAGTGGAGCAGCTATTACGTGCAAAATTTTAATGCAGATTTGCATCGATCCCAAGAATGATTAAAATCGATGCCGAAAAAGCGGAAATCCGCGTTTCCGCGGAAATGTGTCATGTCTGCTTTCACCACCATATCAGTAACCCTCAGCACTATTATGCCATAAAACAAACTTTTAGCTTTGAGATAACCAATCAAAAAGTTTTTTTTTTTTTTAAATATGCGTCCATGTGCCTGAACACTTTCATTTTCATAAGGAACAGTTTAATTTTTAATTTCACTCGGATATCAGTTAAATATATATGCTATATATTCCAAATAAAACACATCAAATAATATTCTAAAGACTAAAAATATCATTATGATTTGCAAAGTTGATAGATTATCAATCAAAATATTTCTATAAATTTTTTTTATCCAATCACGCTGTAATTCAGGTTTCAGATAAATTATTGAAGAAAACAGAACAAGAGCGTAAAAGCATTACCACAGAGAAGTTATAACGCATGCGATGTGAAAGGAGGAAACGTCTATCATGTTCCGCAATTTAGCCTTAATCATGCTTCAACCAGAAAAAAAGAACATATGCAAAAGAAACAACTTGCTTTATTTAACTCATATTAACTCTCGAACATCTACAAAAATCGAGAAAATAAACATACTTTTACTGTCCAAAAATATCTATACAAGGCAAGATATATTCTATTTGAAAACTGTCTTCACTTTCATGCAGCACCTCGCAATGCTTTCTTGCATTTTCGTTGTTCAATAATAGTACAAATATTTTATTAAGATAAGAAAGAATATAAATATATATCAACACTGTGCAATGATAATTGAATCCAATTTGATAACATTTTTAGCACTTGGAAAGTTCTTAAAAAACTGTACACATTTATTAAATATAAAAACATTTACTTTATTATGTGAAAGACAACTATTATATTTTTAGGTAACACAATTATTTTTTAACAACAGAATAATAAAGAAATAATTGTTTTGTAATCTTCCACACATTTAAAACATCAGGGAAAAAGTAAAATTGTGTTTTTCAGTAGAAAATGTCTTCTTTCAATATCAGTAAGGAATGAATATCTGTGTTTGCCTTTCTAAATGATATAAGTAAACAGTTTATGGACATGAAAAGATAAACAAAAGCATCGGACAATTTATAACAATCTGTAAAATAACAAGTTTGTGTCAAATAAAAATAATACAATGTATAAATAACACTCAGCTTTAAGAAATAAATTTTTAAAATAAAATGAAACATACTTAATAAATAATAAATAAATACTTTAATAAATAATAATTCCAAATAAAACAGTCAAACATTCATAAAGCTCTTAGTGTCACAAAAAAAAAAGACACCCTAGAGAAAAAATGGAGGACTTAGGATAGAATGTATATGTTACTATCAATATGAATAATTGGTTATTATTAATACTAACAGTCTTTTCTTAATACTAAGTGGATTTTTTATTTTAAATGTAACATAATTAAAATTTGAAAAAAGGTTCTTATATGAGGTATAAACAGCAATTGCAAGTAATTAAATACCAACAGAACTGATAATATATCAACAAATTTACCACTAGATTATAAAGATATTAATTCAGGAAAAATAATTCTTATAAAGAAAAACATAAATAACTTTCCAGAAGTCATATTTGCAAACAGAAATGTAATCCATTCACCATTATCTATAGAAGCACCATTAATAATCTTTGCATATTACTTATTACATGAAATAGGGTTTTTCAAAATTTCATAATTGGAAACATAAATATATCTAATAAAAAATAATAAATAAATAAAGAGGAAATAATGTTACTGAATTTAACATTGATAAGTTAAATATTATAAAACCATATGGTAATTTTGATCCATTAACATTTTAGAATCTAAAAAAAAAAAAAAACCTCCTCACAAATCATCAATATTATTGTATCCCAAAAATAAAACAATTTAGGATAAAAACTTTTTTTTTATCAGAAGCCCTGATATAAAAAGGGGGGAAAAAACTATAGAAGCCAATTTTACATAAAAATAAATTAAAAAAAAATAGTCTCATGAAATAAAAAAATGTATGTTACGAAATAATAAAAATAATTTTCTCAAATAATCCTATAAAATGTATATATTCCAGAAAAATCTTTAAAAAGCTTTTGTACTCAAAAAAATCTACACAATTTCCATAATTTCTGAAACTGCTTAATAAAGTTTTCTATGGATTTTATCACAGCAAACAATCCAATCCTTCAAATTTCTAAAAAAGTCATACAAACATTTAAATTGTTCAATTATCTAATACATTGAAATTTATAAAAAAGTCATAAAAATATTCATGCTTTGATAAATTTCAGTAAATCTCCTAAGCAGGGTAGGTAATAATCTGGTACGAGTAAATGATCCGTTTCTTCGGCACTTTGTTCCAATTGGCGTACGTCTTCCAGGCTATTGATACCGGTCCCCACAAGTAAAGTTTTCAAGCCATGCTTAGTTCCCAAAAGTATATCTGTATTTAACCTAAAATAATATTAAAAGAAACAAACAGATTTAGCTTTTTAACATTTCAATTCAGATGTACAAAGGTATATCAGAAGGAAAGGTTCTCTATTTTTTTTCAACGAAATGTATTGCTCATATCATTGCAAATAGACAGCATCAGCGTTTCATCTTAGTTAGAGTTATAACATTATTTATTCTGTCTAGAACAATCAATGAGTATACATTTGACATCCATTTAACCTGCGAGGACACGCAAGGGGGAGTCCAACACCCCACACCAAGTAAAATGTGAAAAATACTGACTTCCATTTAGTTGAAATGAGTCAAATTCATGCTATCTGCCTTTAAGGTAACATTCAACAGATGGAACGTGTTTCAAGAAGAATTCTTTTATTGGAAACACACCCTAGCATGTCCATCTGACAGCTTTCTTTGTTCAATTGAGTGATCATATTAAGGACAGGAAAATATTGTTTAAGTTTTAGTGAGGAAACAAGTGGATTCAAGACCATTCTATATTTCTAAAATAAGATTTTTTGCGGGTACAAGACTTTTAAACTGGATAACAGTGTAAGTGAAAATGTCAAGAGATTGATGCAAAAGTTGTATTATTCTGGACGTAATGTAACTGTAGTCAGCTGGTATATGTCGTACCCGCTTTCAGAAAAAACTATTGGAGGAAAAGCTTAAAATTGCAGAAACTATTCTGAAAAATAAAAGTGTATTACACCCTAAATTTATTGGATCTAAAGATAAAACACATCAGAATTCTGATTTGAATTTCTAGATAAAAAGAACTGTTTTCCTATGTACCTAAGGAAATCAGAAGCAGTATTTTTCCATAAAATTGTATAACCATTATTATAATGATGATTCTTTAATATAAAAAAAAGGTTGAAAACATGTATGTAAGAAATATTCTTATCTTATGTGTTCGCAATGCGCTGAATAATGTAATGCATTATTTACTAAATTTTTCGTCTAAAAATTTGTTCTTGTATAACTAGAATTATTTGAATGAATCATTTGGAACAGATATAGCATAAAAATGTTGTTAGTTTTGCTTAAATAGTGAAATAACGAATTGGGGTGCCCCCCCCCCCCCCACGTCTTTGAGTTACTCTTCGTAATCTGCGTCCTTCAGGGTTAAAATGGAGATTAGATTGAGCGAATGGTCAAAGGTAGGGATGGTGGTCATTTAAAAAAAAAAAAAAAAAACCCGGTTTTTGGTTAAACCGGTTTTTTTTCACCTCCGGTTTAACCTAGCGGTTAAAACCGCCCAAATAACCGGTTTTTGAAAAAAACGATTTTCGTTTTTTTTTTTAAAGCAACGTTTGTGGACAGAATTTATTATTATTAATAATATACAATAAGTAAGTATTAATACAATAATTAATTAATGTAATAAGTAATGATTATAAATAAGTAATTAATACAATAAGTAATAATAATAAATGATTAATTAATACAATAAGTAATAATAATAAATGAGTAATTAATACAATAAGTAAGTATTGTATACAAAATTTTAAGTATTGTAGACAAATAAAAAAAGAAATGAGAGAGTACGGATGTAAACAATCGTATTTTGCGCTGTTTGCATCCATATGTATAATAATAAAAAACTATGTCAAAATTTTTATACATTCCCCTGGTCCTATTAATCAGGTTTATTAAAATATTTTTGGCACACTAAAAATCTAAAACAAAATGTTCCACTCTTCTGCGACCAAAACTAATCGAGTCAAGAAAGCTTGACTGTGACTATTTTAGACCATTTAAATGTCCGCCTCGAGGAAGCGCTAGTCGTTGATTAGGCTAAGATGATGAAATTCAAAACTTCATAACTCGAACCTAAAAACGAGGATATCTTTGGATAACTGATTTTGCCGTCCCCCCCCCCGGTTTTTGGATTTTTAAAAAGTGACTGGTTATAATGGGAACAAAAAAAAAACCCCCCCCCCCAAAAAAAAAAAACCGGTTGCCCGAAGAAAAAAACTGGTTTTCGGTTTAAACCGGTAGGTTTTTTCCATCCCTAGTCAAAGGTAGAAGTGCGATCAGTAATTCGTTTTTTTTTTTTTGTGTGTGTGTTAAAGGGATACCGCTGTCTGAAATCAATCGTGAAATTACTGCAATATATGGTACTCTCGTTATAACTGTAAACATGTAAGGAAATGGTGCTTTAATTTTGAGAATGGAAGGATCAGTGTTTTGGAGAGGGACGAGCTTCAACTTCAGCGAGCCATGTTGATGGTCTTGATTCAGCAATAAAGCAAAAAATAAGGCAATTGATTCTTCATCATTTATCAAAATATGATATATTATTACTGCCCTAGGGAGTTCTACTATTGCATGACAACAGAAGGCCACATACAAGCTCATGCCACCCTCATTTTCAGTGAAAATGTCAGTTAGAACCTTGTTAAACCAACGGAGCGACTTGGCAACAAAAAATGTCTTGAAGCTTCAAAGTCAGCCTTCGACAAACAAATTCATTATTTCCCTAACAAAATTCAATGATTTTGCACAATAATATTAGTAGTACAGTCGACGCTCGTTATAAAGACCATTCTATTACAACGACCAGTGATAAAATCCCCAACTGCCTTTCCCTATGCACTCTATGCTATTTTAGTTCCGGTTAACGACCGTCCAGTGTCGTCTAACCCCAATACAACGTCCGAATTCAGCGGACACTCTTCCCGGTATTTTTCCAAAATTCCTTTATTTTCTACTTTAAAATCTATTTTAGAAATATATTTTTAATTGATAAAATTTTATTTTTAATACCAATGATAAAAAATAATTTGAGTATTTAGTTAGAATCTCTTTAAAAGTAGCCTATTTTTACGGATAACAGTTATAATTGATAAAATTAACGAAAATTAAATTAAATATTAATAGAACTTGAATTAAAAATTAATTATCTTTTGCATTATACAGACTAATGGTTGTTCCTTTATTCAGAAAATTTTTGTCCTGCTTCAGAGCTACAATGGCGTGTGGCCTCTGAGGAGAATCACCATTTTGGTTCTTTTACAATTTTCTTCCAATTTGCTTTCATTCTAATTGTATTTTTCGTTCTATTTTGCTTTTTTGTGTTTTATTTTAAGGTTTTATTAATGCTTATTTTTTATAATTTTTAACTTATTTTTCGAAGTTCTAATTCTACTTTTACGGAACTGCTGAGCGTGCATATGTATATTTTTTAATTATATCCACTATAGCGACCAATCATTATAAAGACCTTTTTCTGCGAGACGCAGAGGGTCGTTATAACGAGCGTCGACTGTATCTTGATTTCTAATATCGAAGTTAAAACGCTGCTAATGAAAACCCTTAGATCATTTGTTTGCTGAACATCAAAAGAAATGTGTGTGCGTGATGAACTTAAACAACCTACGCTCAGCTTAAAACTGCAGGTTATTTTCGAATACAGTGAAGGATTTTCTTCGTTAAGTGTTATTGCACTTATTTTATTTCCGTGATAAAGCAAAAACCAGCGGGAGTGTTCTCCCCTAAACTTTCTCGTATACTTTCTAAGTGGAGATTCGTCAAAATCTGGAGTTCGAATTTTTTTGACGATTACAATACTTTCTCTTTGTATACTTCGTATACGAGAAAGTGAAACAAGCCTGAAATCATATAACTATTGCCATGTTTCAAAAAAATATTACTTTGAAGCAGGTGCGATAAAATAGGCAATGCAATGAATACTAAAGCGGAAATTCTGCTTAGGAATTGAATTCCCAAGAAAACAATTTATACTACCACAACCGTAACAATTGCAAAAGCGCTTAAATAAAAGATTTGCTGAAATAATGAGATCGGTTTGGATTTTATTTACAATAATAAAAAATTATTACAATTCATGTTTGAAAACATTATTTATTGTTGTAAATAAAATTTACAACAATAACAGATTGCTACCAGTATGCATGCGCATGAGAATCAGATTAAAAGAAATTGAATATGCAATTTGAACACCTCTTTTTGACGGATTTGGCCCAAAATTTTATACGGACCTACAATCATGACGATAAAACTGTGTACAAAATTTTATCCATCTAGCTATTCAAGTTTTTGAGTTATAGTGCTCACATAACCGCGGCCATACAGACTTTCCGTTGACGGATTTTGTCCAAAATTTGATAGAAATGTGGTGATGCTATATTTTTTAGGGAAGTTTTGTAAATCACATTTTTTATATATTTTTAATTACAAGATGAATTCACTGCAAGTCAGGGGTATGTCAATTTTTATTTTCTTTTGATTTGCTCGCTCTAAATCCACTCTGAGGCATGTAAAGAGAACTGTCAAATTTTTTATATGGACTCTATTGGGGGGCTTTAAAAAGAACTTTTGAAAATGACATGACTAGTTTTTATTATTCTCTGATTCATATATGTTATATCTTTTTAATGGAGTGTCAAATGAATTAGCCTTTTGATTTTTATTTTTTTTTCTCTGATTCATATATCAAGTGATGTGGCTTTATATTTTTAGTGTGTTTTTTTTAATGGAGTGTCAAATGAATTAGCATTTTGTTGTGAAATATCATTATTTACTTAATTCGTTTGCTGAATTTTCTTGTGTTTACTCCTTTTTTTACCTTTTGTTCTTGTGTCAATGAAAGGGCTGTATACATTTTAAGTGAGAATTTATTTTGAGTTTCAGTTGAAATTATTTTTTATATGTAACTTAAGCAAAAGCATGTGTGTTTTAAATTGGTTGTTAGGTACTTTTATATGCTCAAAATGGGTTTTTTTAAATTTTAAAGCGTTCTGTAACTGGGCTTTTCTTTTCGTTTTTTTTGTTCGTCAAAGCTATAGCGTAGGTGAGTTTAAGTCGCGATTTCGCATTTAGAGAGAGACGCTGAGTTGTTCTTTTCACATCCGGTCTTTTAGGCATTCCAAGATGGCTAGCCTTGTTGAAAGGGAGGAGAATCGTGACGTTGCGTTTCTTTTTCGGACAGTGCTGGACTCTTGTCCAATCGGGGGTCAAGCGATTTCGTCATCATGACGTCGCTGACCCTTCCTACTTAAGGGAGCGCGCGGATAGCTCGGGGCTTTTTTTTTCCTGGGGTTCCTGAGGCTGAAGTTTCGTCTCAGCGGACGTCTGAGCATGGGATCGGTTTTCGGCAGAATGCCATAGCGGCTGCTGGGTTAGTTTTGAAGAGCTGAAGGAGGGATGTCAATCTTTTAACATCAAAGCAATGCCTTCTCCCTGGACACACGAAATGAGACAGCGGACTGAGGAGTGAAGCAGGCGAGAGAGGAGCATGTTATTTTTCCAAGATATTCTCTTTCCTTTGCCATGCGGCCACGTCAATCGATGGTAGAACCTACGGAACCTGCCACCTGACGCTCGTCCAACATTTGGGGTCGCAAGTTCGACGTTTGATCGGAATCCTGACCGGATGTGAGATGAAGAACCGTGAAGGTGTCTGCCCTCCAAAAAGATAAGTCTTACATGCATGTTTTCCTAGATAATTTTGTTTCTTAAGTCAAGATTGAGGAGAAATGATTCATTGAGCATGAACTATGCCTTTACCTCATTTGAACTCTTAAATGCTCAAATTATGAAAGTGCCGCAAGACGCACTGAACTAATGGGTTGTAATCTTAGGGTGGAGTGTAAAAATTAACGTTTAATTCGTTGATGTTTGTTTTCTTTTTCTGAGAGAATGAAGGAAAGATTGAAGGTGTAATGTTTTGAAAAGCTTGATAACTGCAATATAAATGTGTAATCCAGAATTTTAGTAATGTTTTCATGTATTTGGCTTGATTTGTTTAAATTTTATTCTTTGACGTGTAATGTGTGGATAGTTCAATCTGGGGCGTGAGATGCGTATTTACAAATGTATGCAAATTGGTGACGGTGCGATAACATGTTAATGCAAACCTTTGCTTAAATTTAGAAATAAGGGGGAGGGATAATGTTAAGTTAATTGAATGTAAATTTGGGAATGGACACTTAAGGGGAGGAATGCGCCTCACATCTCAGTTGAACAACGTTTTTTTTTTATTTGAAACTGTGTCTTTTGTTTTGCGGTATGGGCGCCCACCGATTACTTGTGTGATCTAATGTATAACAATACCAAAAAAAAAAAAAATAGATTAACGAATTTGTAATTTGCACAAAAATGGTGAGTTTTGTTTATTTTAAAAGTGTGTAAAATTCAATTGATTAATGTTTAGGAAATTTGTGCAATAATTGTGAAGAGTGAGTTTTGTTTATTTTAAACGTGTGCAAAAACTTAATTGATGAAAGATTACGAATTTTATGCAATAATTTTGAATAATCTTTACGGTGTGCAGTAGCTAGCATATTTAACTTATCCATTCTTGTTTAATAAACTCATTATTTTTATTTACAATTAATGCTTTATGTTGTTATTTCACAAGTATGACACATCCAGGCAAATCTGAGACTTTGGTTAAATTATGTTTCTTGGGTTATTGCTGATAAATTTTTAAACACAATGCACCCTCCATCTTATATATTTTAATGTGATAACCACTTTGCAATTTGTGTTACTTTTGTTTTTGGAAAAAATGCTGCCGTGAAACTTCACGACAGAAACCTACAAACTATGTTTAAAGACCACATACCAAATTTCATCCCCGTAGCTCTAATAGTTCTCGAGTTATCGTGTTCACAGACAGACAGACATGATTCCAAAATTGTGTTTTTCGGACTCCGGGAGGTCTGAAACGCGGAGATTCGTCAAAATCAAGAGTTCGAATGTTTTGACGATTACAATACTTTCTCTTCGTATACGAGAAAGTAAAAAAGAAGAAAAAGATAGCTGACCCTTAATCATTTCTCGAAATAAAATAAATTATTACTGCCCTGGGAAGTTCTACTATTGCGTGACAATGGAAGGCCGCATACAAGCTCATGCAAAGCGAAATCTCTTCAATTCCTGGCACTGGTAAATTCTGCCACATCCTCCTTATAGTCCTGATTTGGCCCTTTCTGACTTTGATTTATTCCCCAAACTTACCAAGCATCTTTGAACACACAACATTTTCACTCAGATGATATTAACAAGATCAGACTCAGATGATGTTAATCCAGGAGGACGCACATCGGGCCCAGGGTTGCCAGGTCAAAATAGCAAAATAAGGCCAAACCTTCTTAAAAGTAAGGCCAAATTTGACAAATTGATGGAAAACGTCATTTGCTATTAGAAAAACAGCTATCCTTCATGAAACTGAATCCCACTCGATAGGCATATGTTCAATGGTCTATCATTAATCTAAAATTTAAGTGAAAGAAATTTAAAATATCCTTGTTCTGTTCAGGAGCTATTTCGTTTGGCAGCTCATTATATATCATTTGAAATGTGTAATATCAAAAATATATATTAAAACAATAGAATAAGTAATTAAAAATTGTCCCAAAAGTCATTAACGAAAATAAAGCCAAAAAAGGTCAAAAATGAATTTAAGGCCAAATGAAAATTCCTAAGGCCAAGGGCTTTGAAAAAATGCCGAATTTCCATAATGTGGCCTTAAAAAGGCCAATATGGCAACCCTGATCGGGCCTGTCAAGCCTGGAGGCTGCAAGAATTTGGTACAGAAAATCAACCCCTCGGTGAAAAAGTTCCAAATTCACAGTAGCCGCATTCAAGGTCATTCACTTGCTGACCATAGGAATTTCAAGAATTCCCCCCATATCTTATCTCAGAAAACTTTGAAGGATGCCAGTGGAGAACAGATAAATTGCAACAATTTATCTTCATTTGAGAAATAAATATGAAAAGGAAACTTTGGAAAAGTTTTAACTGAACTATCAAATAATTAATAAATGTAGGAAATAAAGATATTGTTGATGAATAAACAGTGATCGTAATTTGTGAATCCACAGATTATTTAGAAGGAAGCTGGGATAAAAAAATGTTGCAAAAAACACAAAATGGTTGGAAAGCTGGAATTATCAAATGGTGTGAAAAAGTCCACTCAAAAATAAGAACTTTTACGCGCAACATCGTCATAAAACTGCCTGGAAATATTAGTGAAGCAGAAGTGGTAACATCGGTTTAAAATTCTTCGATATACTTATCAATAATATAGTAATCTCAATTATTGTGGAGTGCACAATACTTATACCGAGGCGTCTTCGTTATTTCAATGTACTCCCCAAACGACATTTATCTGCAAATTACTTTTTTATATTTTATAAAGTGTATATTAATGCAACAAATGCTTTCTATTTAAATAAATGCTATTTTCCGCATGTTTCGTAAAAAATACAGGACTCTAGGCCTACAAAGCCCGAAGTGCGTCCTCAAATCAGTGCATGGAATGTGCATTCTCTCGGGTTAAACAAGCCATCAACAACTGGCTTAATCATCAAGATGGATCTTTCCACTACTAATGTTTAGATGCATTGATTTACCAGTATGATAAATGCACAAACAACCAAGGCAATTATGTAGAAATATAAGGCACATATGCACCGTCATATATGCTACACTTTCTTCATTGTATATTTAAAATTCTGAAAATAAAAAAATAGGGAATCTTACTTTCTGATATGTCTTCATATAAATGTTCTTTATTGAAGTGAAATTTCTATAGGGAGAATTGTGATAAAAAAAAATCTCCTTAAATTTTGAGCCTCTCGTCTGAAACATCATAGCATAATAACAGGAAGGCTACAGAAACTAAAAAGAATTTCCTTGATTTACGGCTAATAATTACATTAGTTTCCTGGCTTAATATACATTATTAAAAACACTTTTACCAGTTATTTAATATGAAAAAAAAATATTTTTATGAAATTTAATTTTTAAAAAATGGAATGAACATCCTAAAAAATCTATTAAAACAGTATATTACATTTCTTATATGTAAAAAATACTGGAAATTTTAACAAAATACTTTGCTTCTAAAACTGCATAAGAATTCTAAGAAACATTAAAACTACTCTTTGCAACACAAGTTAAATTATATTAATAAAGGTTATTATGATCTTTGCTTAAAACAGTTCAATAACTAATTAGTGCTCTTTTCACGAGTACCGGAATAACAAGTTGCAGCATAAGTATACGTACCTAATAATATATATTTTAGCAAAGATTTAAACAACAGACACTGCCAAAATATTACTTCAAATTATTATAAGTTTTATAAAAAATTCCATTTATTATTACAAATAATGCTAGACATAAGATACTAATTAATAGATAATAACTCAAGTAAGTATTAATTTTCCCCGATTTTTATATATTTTTACGAATTTCCCTGACTTCAACCTCACTTTTCCCTGATATCCAGGTTCTGTCGTCACCTGGATAATATTTAAGCCTTGATTTATCTGTCTTGTCTTTGTCTGGACTTCGTAAACCAAGTGAAAGATCAGATGAAACAAAAAAATTGGTTTCAACTTCATTGCAATAATAAAAAGCATTGTTAAACGGCATTTAAAATTAAATCAGAAAAAATTATCAAAATTAAAGAAAAATGCCTGGAAATAAAATTGGTATCACCGAAAAGCTAATTTTAAGGTGGTGTAAAAATGGTTTTTGCGTAATAATATGCTTTGAAGTTATAGAGGAAAAACGTAAACATTTCGATTAATTAAAAATCTAATCAAAATTTTGAAAATCCCTTTCTTAATGAGCACCCACTACCCAAGAAATGACTATGTGCCAATTTTGGTATCTCTAGATCCAATGGTTTGCCCTGTAGAGTGTTGCATTCTGTACGTAATGCACATGACTGCATTTTGCAGTTTACAGAAAGTATTATAGTCTAAAATAACTGAAAAAAATCAGTCATGGAAATGAAAGAAAAATGTTATGGCAAGTGACACATAATACACCAGTTTATTTTGATGGTATTTACTAGCCACAGCTACATAAAACAAGTAGTATGTGTGGCTGCAAAAAGTTTGTTAGTTTACATAGTAGCAATGCAAGACAATAATTATAGGTGCTAGTTAAAAAAAAAAAAAAACCTTATAGACCATTAATTAATTTCTAAAGAAAATGTAATTTGTCCATTTCTATTAATTTGTTTAAGGTGGTCGTCTAAAGCTTATAAATCACCAAAATCATATCAGTACCGCTAATATGTATTGTTGAAGTCTAAAATTTTGTCAAAATGGTCCGACATATCACTATAAGCAATGTGTGAAACTCCAAAATTCTCAAAATGCTCTTAATATTTTTAAAAAATCAAAAAACCCAAAATATTCATTAAATTTCGTTAATTTCTTTTAGTACGTAACGGTGAAGATAGATGGCGCCAAAGTGCTGGTGAGATATGCTCTTGGACTCTTTCATAGTAATAAAAGCTAATTTTGTTCATTTTTGAAGAAAATAAATATGCATGAAGAGTTTTAATAACAGTTTCTCAACGGTTAAAGATTCTTTTTAGTGAAAAAACGTCTAATTTTTTTGAAAACCGATATTTTGTCCTGTGTGTATAGTAATTCGACAACCCTATGCGGAAAACCTTTGAATACAACGATTGGGTCTCTTTAGAACGTGAAGAGTCCCTCCCTCCCTGCTGCCGCGTAATTGCATTCTTCTTTCCAAGGTCGAAAGTAAGCTAAACGGTTCCCCTACGGGTGGAAGTTTTATTGTTTTTTTTTTTTTTTCTGCTGTAGAGAAGGGGGATTCTTTCGTTTCTGCTCAGGACCAGAGAAATACAAGGGCTGGTTCATAGAGCCTTCAGCGAAGAACCAGTGGGGGAACTTTGTGACGTCATCAAGCGGGCACTCCGCGCTCTAAAATACAAAAATCCTTTTACTATAAGGGTTTTGATATTATTTTTTTTCCTTTTTTTTACTTAATATTTAAAATTGGATGCCAGTACATCAAAATATCACAAGCATAGTAAATATTTGCGAAACTTTAGTAATTTAATTTAGTAATATTGCGAAAATTTAGTAATTGCTGAAAGATGGATTGGATCTTAAAAATTTAGGCACAAATTCAAATAATACGTATCATGCGCAAGCCATTTCATGTTTTGATTGAACCAATAGTTAAAACCATTTTAAATCTTTTACTCA
Source organism: Araneus ventricosus (assembly GCA_013235015.1). Classification (NCBI taxonomy): domain Eukaryota; kingdom Metazoa; phylum Arthropoda; class Arachnida; order Araneae; family Araneidae; genus Araneus; species Araneus ventricosus. The sequence continues at coordinate 120,396 of BGPR01002949.1, forward strand.
CATATGCGTTATTTTTTGCAAACATATCAAAAATATAAATACTAAGAAAAATTATTAATTTTATAACTATACTTAAAAATATGTAATCAATATAATGTAGTTATATTTAATATCTGTAAAAAGAAATGTAATAAATTAAGCATAAGAAATGTGACTTACTGAAACTATTGGCAAGGTGTTCAGCTCTAGACACTCATTAACTGCTGGATTTCAACCACTTGTTCATTTTTTTTTTCTGACTTTCGTATGTCCTTCGGAGAATTTCTGTTCACGTACCGAATTCTGATAAATGTCCTTAAACGTGAAAAAATTTTGATGGCTTTACGATTCACGTCCGGATATTTCTCTTCAAGAATCTTTATCATCTGTTTAGTGACATTTTTTCCTGAATGATATCCGCTTTTCCCATGAATTGAAACAAAAAGACACTCCATTTCTTCGGTAATTTTTAACCATGCCTCTGTAGGCACAGTTAATCCACCTTTTGAGAGAGCATAAATCCATGGAGCAGATTCAGACTCAGTTTTCTCAGCAGAAAAATATCCTAAAGAGGAATCTTTTGATCGTACGCGGGAAGCAATATAACCAGCTATGTACTTTAGACCTTCATGTTCAGAAAATGTCATGCCGCAATAATTAGATGGTTCGTCAATTTTCCATTCCATAGGAAATTCTTCTGAGCATAGGTTTTCAAATGCTACCAAGTCATCTTCTTCGGAAGGAATCTCATGGATTTCTTGAATATCTATCTCAGCGAAAGCATTTTTTAAAATATCTGCAGTTAAGTAACCTTCATTAATGGAATCTTCTCGAGTATTAACTTTTGGAGATAAAATTGGTAATTTATTTGCCAACAGTAAATTTCTTAGTCTATAAATAACTTCAACAGAAGAAGAATGATCGTAAAATCTGCCAGCACCTCGTATTTGGCTGAATAAACTTTCAAGGGAATCTTGGGTGAGACGAGAGGTTAAAATATAAGAAAATTTTAAATTCTTTAAATCATTCCATGAACCTGATAAGGAAGATATCGAAATCAAAATGTCTTTCTGAAATGGTAGCAAACGTTTTTTCCCTTGCACTCTCATTCCATTCATTTCTTCCTTCATATTTTGCAATATTTGCTCCTGCTGAGAAAAATACTTTTCAAGTCCATACCCAGCTTGTAATGGTTTGTTGCTCGGCGGATGTAGTTTGGAGCTGTTCATGATATCAAAAAAAGAGTCTACGAGTTCAAAAAATTCGGCAGCTCTTTGGTTTCCAGTTAATAATAACAGTGCTTTTGCGGTTGTTGCAGAGAATAATGTTTTAGCTGGAGAAACTTTCTGTCGTTCATTACCTCTTACAGTCAACAAATTTGGTTTAAGCTTGAGGCACAATTTGTATTCTCCTCGATCTTTTTTAAGCACTTCTTCGAAGATGTTTTTTGTAAGAACAGTTCCATCTTTCAAAACCAACCAGTGTCAAGAAAATGATTTCTCAATAGTTTTAAATAATGTGGAGGATCGGCAAATGCCCATATCTTTCTGCAGTTTAAAGGATGGATAAAAATATTGTTTTCTGAGGTGATTTCCAGTTCTTTCCAGAGTGTGGAGCTTCCAGCTAAATCGGAAACAATTGCTTTTACAATTAAGCCTTTCTCTTCAATTTTTTTAATTATTTCGTACAAAAGATGTTTTGTCATTGTTGTATCAAAATTGAAAAATACTGGTTGTTTCCAGCCTGCCATTATTCCACGTGCTAGTACTAGTTGAACTTTTGAAAATGGTCCCAAAATTTGATCTTCACTCACATCATAGCAAATTTTTCTGTCAATGTGCATTTCATCAAAACTTAAAATGCACACCCTCTCTGCTTCGGGTTTTGAATGAAATGTTTTTTGCATCACCAGCAAAACATCAAGAAGCATACCAGGTCTACAAGAAAATTTTGAACACCATCTCTTTAATGTGCTAGCACTGGGCAATGGTATGCCTATTTGATTTCGCCAATATTCATAAGCCCGCCAGGAAATAGATCTAATAATTAAATGCCTAGAAATATCTTCTGCGGTCCACTTGATTTTGCTTTTATTTTCTATTACGGCATTTATCTGAGTTGCTGTTAAGATATTTTTAAAATTTTCTTCTATTTTTGATAGTTTTTTCACTTCACTTTTTAAACTTTTATTTTCGGTTAAAATACGGGCAATTTGAGCTTTCGTTTTCATTTCTTTTATTTTTTTTCTCTGATTTTTCTTAGTCTCCTCTTTCGTCTTTTCAAGTTCTTTTTCAAGAAATCTAATTCTTTCCAGAAGTAATGCATTTTCTTTTTGAGTTCCAAAGCAGGATGAGCAAATTTTTTCGTTTGTAGGTGTAGTAAATGGCTCCATAGATGGCGTTTCACATACTTTTTTAGGACTCAAACATTTTAATCTAATTTTTGCTTCCCGTAAAATACTTCTTTTCCTCTCACTTCTACTTGATATATCTTCCCCATTATCTTGCAATGGCAAGTTAACACTCGGAACTGCATCAGGTTTTAACATTTTCTTTTGATTTAAACCAAGTAGACGATTCTTCATATCATCCATGTAATCACTCGGCCTGAAGTGATCACTGCATATCCTAGCGTATTTTACATTTATATGATCTTGCCTTTTACATTTCGAGATCCAAATTTTACTCCGATTCGGACATACTGGAAAGATATGATATATTACACCTTTGCCTTTCGTTTTCCTGTGATAATTTGGACAGGTAGCGACAGCACAAGCAGACATACTTGGAATAGATGCAAGATTTTCACAATTTTTCAACAAAATAGCAAGTAACACTGGACAACACAGGAACAAATAGGAGAATGAAAGAACAAACTAAGAATGAAAGAATCTCCAGTGGACACTCTCGGACCATAGCCCTCTAGAAGGCTCTGTTCGGACCCCACTCTGACAGCGTAGTGACGTCAAAACTGGTTTCCCCTCCGCTTGTCGGAAAATCGTAAACTTCAAAGGTATGAACCAGCCCTTGTATTTCCCTGGCCCTGGTTTCTGCTGCTGCACTGCGATTAACCAGATTTCTTTTGTAGCTCTCTTATTATATACAGTGGTGGACTGGCGAGGTTGCCAGCTTGCCCGATGGCAAGTGGGCCCCCTTAAGCAGAAGACAATTTGGGCCCCCAGGAAATATGGGAGAGAAAAAAGAACCCTTTCTCTAAAGCAAATAAATAAAATAGCCCTGTACCCAAGGTCCGTGTTTCTTATATAATATTTAACTTACGGAATTTAAAATCAAATAACTTTAAACATAGTTTCGTTATTTTAAACATAGAAAATTAAAGGGTGTTAAAAGGGATTTATTTTAAAAACGCGGAAAAATGAAATATATAATAAAAAAATTAATTAAATATATAATTATTAAATATTATAGATTTAAATTAATATAATTAAATATAAAAAATTAAATACATATAATTTATTAATGTGATTAATGTTACGATTATAGATATGTGTGGACCCTCACTGACACCTGGCAACCACTATTTTCAGACCCAGTCCGCCACTGATTATATACGTTAGTTAACTCCATCTATCTCGCTGTCTATACTCTTGTAATTATCATCAGTAATAAATTTATTGATTTAAACAAGATGTAAAGATTTAATTAAATATAATGTATAGAAGATTATTTTTGATAGTTATTCTAGCATTTGTGGCTACTTATATAAATTATTTTCTTGATTGAAACTAATAATCACATCCCTTTTTCAAAGTTGCGATACAATAATGAAAGAAAAAAACGTGCTATTTATTGAAAGTGTCAAACGATAACTTTACCCTTGGGTACTAAACTCAAAAGAAAAAGAAAGTAAATATTTGTCATCGAAATAAGAATTGTGCTTACAAAAACACAGCGACAGAAACACAAAATTCTTCTCCATGCAAATAAACATTTGATAGAACGTAAAGAACAGTTACAATCATACTAAAATTATCAAACACAATTTTTTAAATTCTCCATATTTTTAAATACAGTAGACATTTCTAGAATATTTTTTTCATTTGCTAGAAAATAAAAATATTTACATTTCATTTTTAATATGGGTCATTTCGTGCTGTGTTTAAAAATTAAACATACATCAATTATGCGAATATTTAATTTTTACTTATTTTTTGTGGACTCGAATGAATCTACCAAAACTGTAGGAGAATAAGTATACTCTCCCTATTTATATATTTATAAAGAAAAGCGGAAACCTATGACATATTTATGAAAAGCATCATAATCGAGCTTATTTTAATTCTATATTTACTTGTTTAATATCATTATTTTCAGAATTTATCTAATTTCAGCGCAATACTTTTAGAATCTCAAAATTTGATTACATTTTAAAATTTTGAGCCAAAAAGTAGCGAAATATTATTTACACTTTTTGTTGCTGCATGTAAACTTGGCATCAATGAAATTCGTTCAGATAATATTTTCTGAAGTTTGTCACCATAAATAATCGAAATTACAAGATAAACGATTATCAGTGTAATAATACTGGAGTTTCTAATTTACTCTGTGTTATACTGTTGTTTCATATAATATTGACGTCCAGTTTTTAAGCTACACGAGGGCGGTTTTGGAACGGATTTCGTAATTTTAATCTTTCCATTTGAAATGTACCATTCTCCAAACTCACACTCCACACTAACGTGAGGATATTATTTTCTGCTATAACTAGCAAGCATTGACTCTAGAAATAGTTGAAATTTCAAGATAAAGGAACGTCAATGCTAGATTTCCAATTTACTCTTTGTCTACTCTTTGTTACAGCGTTGTTTTATATTAGATTATCATCAAGGTTTTAAACTATACGAAGGCAGTTTTGGAACATACCTCGTAATTTTGAATGTTGACCAATGACGAGAACAAATGACTTGTCACGCCATTCTCCAAACTTCCACTCCACACCAACGAATAGTGGTCCAGTTTCGGTTTGTAGCGCGACATATATAGAAATTTCGAGGTAGGCAAATGGCTTTAATTTCTTGAGGGTCGGTAGAGAACCGCTTTTGACCCTGAAAGTCATAAATTGTTTTATATAAATATGCAGTCTAAGGAGGGTTCACGGAGGTTAAGGTTGAGTTGTGGAGAATCTTTCGAACACTTGAGTCTCGTTTCTGTGAGACTTTGGATTTCATTCTGTAAAGTCTTAACCCCTTCAGACCTGGTATCCGTTATACCGGACACCAACTTTGAACAGCTCCTATTAATTCAATAATTGACGAAACAGCATGCTGTTTTTTTAATTTGATTCTCGATTTTCTTAGAAATATAATCGTTGCAAGAATTTTTCGTTTTGGCATGGAATCATTTTAGTTATTTTAGTTTTTCCAAAAAAAAAAAAAAAAAATCGAGGAAATCGTCGTCCTTTCCAAAATGAAGCTCGGTGGTGAATTTTGTTTTTCAAGTAATTTCTTGTTTTTAATCCTTTTTCACCATTTAAAAGGCTTCTATAATATTTTATTACCCTTTGACAACCATTTTGAAGTGAAATTTGTGTGATTTTTTTTCTTTTTTTGTTGAAATATTCGGTATTGTCCGGATGCCGCACATGGGATAACTTTTTTAATTTTTCATCTACAGGCTTGAAATTTCATTTATGCTTTAACCTTTGGAGTAGTACCCAGTACATCAAAGGAAGAAAAAAAATTCTAACTCCATTATTTCTAGAATCTCAAAATTTTATTACATTTTCAAGTTTTGAACCAACTTTTACATCCATAACTAAAAGTTACTGCATGCAAATTTCGAATCAATGAAAATCATTTAGATAATATCGCTTCTGAAGTTTTCACAAGAAATAATCGAAATTACAAGATAAAAGAACATCAATGTAATCAGGGCTGTCTTATCCAATGGGCTTATTGGGCTAGAGCCCAGAGGCGACAATGATCCAAAGGCGTCAAATTTACTACACTGATTTTATTTAGTATTTTAGTTCTGTACCAGAATTTAGTTTAGTTTAGTTATATTAACGTCCCTTTTTGACGCAAATGATGGTTATTTTGGGATGGACCTGGTAATTTTGAACCACGGTCAGATGACGAGGACGACACCTGAGCTGGTACCCCCCTCTCCAAACTTTCACGCCATACCAACAGGAGGATATTTGACCACTACGTACGATTTAGCGTGCAACAGGCTCCATACACGACGGATCTTCAGTGGAATTGGGTTTCTTTATATATATTATGAATGCTAATCCAGGATGAAAACGACACTCTTCTATTTCTTATAGGTTTTACTGACAATGTATGAAACGCCGGCATTCTATAGAATGCCGGTCATTTTTAGGCAAAGAATGAAATATGATAATTATTATATACTTTCCATAGGCATTGTATATAATACCTAGCCATTCTATAGAATGACAAATGCTATTTAGGCAAAGTATGAAAAAGATCATAAGGCTCTATTATTTACAAGACGTGCATTCCTCAAAAATGCAAATGTTATTTTGAAAAAATAAAAATGCCGTAAAAAGTCTTTTATTCAAAATACGTAAAGTAAATTGAAAGTTACACATATTGAAGTTTTTGTCTTTTTTGGTAAAGAAAACAAAATAAAATGTGAACCTACATGTTACATCAAGGAAGGAAATAATTTTATTTTGATTTGCACTTAATTTTATTTCTTATAAAATTGAATGGACGATTTCTTTCATACTTTGCCGCTTTGTCATTTGGGTTTCAATAGAATGCCTAGGAAACGTGCGTGTCTTCCAGTTTTCTGCATTCTATATTCCGGCAACATGTGGATTGATTTGAACTTCCAATTTTCTTTAAAGTATTTTCTGTAAAGCATGGTTCTTTCAAGGCATAATTGCGACTCTTTTTATGTTAGTAAATAATATACGTATAAAAAAATTAAATTTAACTACGATAAAAAAAATCTTCACATGGTGTCGTGAAAACTTCAATTCAGCAACAAAATCTCATTAGAAACTTGATATTGTTCTTTTTTGTTAAGTATATATTTTAATTTTATTGTTCATACAAATTAAGCATATAAAATATTTGAAGTCCAAGCATACTGCTTGACAAAAGAAAAATGATAATTTATATGTAAAAATGTTTTAAATCACTTATTTTTACTTTAATAATTATATCTTATGATTATAATTACGGCTATTGTAAAATTCAAAATAGATAATTGAATTGCAGTGTATTTTGTTAACTTAAAAAAGGGAAAATTAAATCAAATTTAGCAAAAAAAAAAATTTATTTTAGACTCAATTTTCAAAATGCATATTTCACAGTTCGAGTTGCAGACTTCCGGTTTCAAATTTTTATTTTGATAAATATAATTTTAAAAATGGCTTTTTACGGAAAAAAGTAGCCGAACCTGCCGTAAAGCATCCTACTATCATTTTGTTTGCGATAAGGAAACACGTTTAACGGTTTGTAAGAGGAGCTTATTCACCCACCCACCCCTCTTTGCTATTCACGCGTAAACGAAATTACTCATATACGATTACAACCACATAGTAATACGCATGCGCTCTGATGATATCGTTAACGTTATGTACAGAGAAAATTTTCCAAGATTCAGTCAGAGCGCATGCGCACAACGCTTTTTCAACTCTGAGAAGGCAATGCAGGGTAACAAGATACGTAGACAAATCGCTTTCGCCGAGTTGCGATCAGCGACATCTAGTGTTAGAAGTCGACGTAAAAAAATTTTAGACGACCACGTTAATTAGAAACCAGAGATGAATCAAATGCCCGTACATGTTTTATAAGTTATATATAAACCGGTGATACAAAAATTATTATATCACACATTAGTCGCCATGAGCATATTGCACAATTTCAAAATAATCTTGGAACAATAAAACAATTTATTATTTTAAAATCATAAAAAGGTTTTCAGTTGTTCCTTCATAAATAAAAACCATCTACTTTGTAATAAAGAGTACTCCAAAAATGACATCGACTATAATTTATTAACATAATGGGGTTTTTCAGCACCTATTTTAAAAGTTTTACTTTAACCATCACTTATATGGATGCAGATCATTGATTAATAACTGTTTTTCTTTTTCTTTTATTATTTAAAACATAGTGTTATGTAAAGATAGAAAAACTTCTAATGATACTTCATACTAAAAGACTATGTTGAAATCCATAAAAATATTGAATATATAAACTAATAGATTCTCTAATAATATAACAACTACATCAATTAAACAGATGCTTTAATTACTTAAATTTTAATAAAAATAATGAATTCCAAATATTAAAAAAAAGCCAAAACAGATTCACAATTTTTAAAAACAAGTGTAACTAAAGAAATTTTATTCTTTTAAAAGATAAATGTAATTTTTTTTGTACCAAATTTTGATGAATAAGATGCTTTTGATATCAAATATGAAGTTAATTAATTTTTCTTCCTTTGGAATCAAAATTAGTTCTCTGATAATATTTATGAAAACCAAAGTGAAAAATCAATCCATTATGCTTAATAAAAATTTTCTCAATAAATGAAAAATTAGAATTTATTATTATTAAATTAAAATTAATCAAGGAAATGTAAAAACATACATTTTCATACTTGCATTTATGCATATGATATGAAAAGATGATGCAGAAAAGGAAACTTAAAAAGTGTTCTGAAATTCTAATTTCATAGAATCCAATTTTTCAAAATTCAAAACATTTCATAAACCAATACATATTTATTGAAAATTAATATAAATAAACTTTAAATAATTGGTTTGAAGCAATTTATACAGATTTCAGAATAAAGGTACACATACATATATTTTCAGAAATCACATTCTTTGAAGTTCAACTTAATTCCAATAAGCAAGTAAAAGGAATAACTTAGTATTTTAATGAAAATTAAAGGAGTTATTCTTCATATATGCAAATTCAGTAAGATAAAAACTGACCTGTCTCCAATCATTAAGCACCGTGAGAAGTCAATATCTGGGTGAGTAGTTTTGATGCAGTCCAGCATAAATTTTTCAGGTTTTCCCAAGGCAGTAGCTTTTCTTCCAGATACTACTTCTACGGCAGTTACAAATGTACCAGCACCTAAAATGAATGTCCTAAAAATTAGTTTCTGCAACACGTGCTTTGAATTATGAAGTGAACAAATAATAACTATTTATTTCATGAAAAAAGTAAAGAGATAGTAACGCAGTGTGAAAAAAATCTAAACAAAATTTTAAAAATTAATAAGAATGCACATCTAACTGAAAAAATTAATAAGAAATGGAACACAATGGAGTTTTTGTTACGAAGTACCGTTGTAGTGTTGCTACTTTTGGGAATGTTTTTATTTTTTAAATCTTTTGCTCGTTCCACAGGCACTCAGAGAATTGCTTTTTGAAGTTTCAAGTTTTACTCTTTTATGCCATATGTTCTTCTGTCATTGAGAGTGCTTTTATACATTTTGAGTTGGGGATTTAATTGTGTTTCAATTGAATTTATTTTCTGTGTTTTAAATTGGTTTTTATGTGTATCTATGTGTTCAGGATGGGTTTTTTAATTTGGTGCGTTCCGCAACTGGGTTTTTTTCTTTTTAAATTCTCTCGTTTTCGTCAAAGCAATAGCGAGGATGAGTTAAATCGCAATTTGGCACTTGGAGGGAAGCTTGGGTTGTTGTTTCATATCTGGTTTTTGAGGCGGTCCAATATGGCTATTTTTTTGGAGAAAGGGCGAAAATCGTGATGTGGCGCTTTTTCACGGACAGTGCTGGACTCTTGTCCAATCGAGGGTCAAGCGATTTTGTCATCATGACGTATGCTCAGCCTTCCTACTTAAGGGATCGTGCAGAAAAGATCGGGGCTTTTTTTGGGGTTCCTGCGGTTTGACGTTTCGTCCCACGGGACGTCTGGGTCATTTTGACCTCTCTCGGGGGATTGCAGTAGCGGCTGCTTTGTTTTTGAATCCCCAGGCAGAATCAGAGGTTGCTGAAGGAAGGATGACAATCTCTTAACATCGGGGCAGATTCTTTCTTAAAGAATGCCGGAGTGAAGCCAGGGACTAAGGAACGATGGGAGTGTGAGAGGAGACCTGTTATTTGCTAGATCACCTCCATATTTTTGGCAAGTGGCCACCACAATCATGGACGAGCTACCGCGATCTCTCTCCAGACGCGTGACCGAGTAGACGAATTTCCGGCCACTCTAGGCCTAACAGACGAACGGAATCCTGACCAGATGAAAGATGAGGAGCCATGACGGGGTCAACCGACCCGAAAGATAAGTCATTCGCTGCATGTTTCCTTTTCTTTTTTTTTTTTTATCTAAAGTCAAGATAGAAGGGAAAAACTAGCGCATGAACTATGCCTTCTTCTTATTTGGACTCTAAGCGCTCCAAGAAATGAAGTAGCCACAAGAAACATTGAACTAATGGGAAATATTCTCAGGGGTGAGGAGTAAAAAGTTAATGTTTAAATCATTTTTTTTTTTTTGAGAGAATGAAGGAAAGTTTGTAGGTGTTATGTTTTGAAAATCTTGATATTTGCAAAAGATATGTAATCCAGAATTTTAGTATGATGACATGTGTTTAACTTGTTTTTTGTATTTTTTCTTGTTGTGTAATGTGTGGACAGTTCAATTTGGGGCGTGAGACGTGTAATGCAGATTTATGTTATTGATGATGCAGATTATGATGGTACGGTAACTTGTTAATGCAAGCCATTGATTAAGATAAGAAATAAAAGAAAAGGGGTAATGATAAGATAATTAAATAAATTAGGGAATGGACACAAAGGGGTGGAATGCGCCTCACGTCTTGGTTGAATCATGCTTGTATTTTTTTTACTGTGTCAATTGTTTTTGCGGTATGGGCGCCCACCGTTTTCTTGTTTAATCTGAAGTTTGACAATTTCTTAAAATGTGTAAAAACATACTAGATTAATTATTTCGTATAGTGTGCAATAATTTTGAAGTTTGACAATTTCTTAAAGTGTGTAAAAACTTAATTGATTAATTATTTCGTATAGTGTGCCATAATTTTGAAGTCAGACAATTTCATAAAATGTGTGAGAACTTACAAGATTAATTATTTGGTAAAGTGTGTAATAATTTTGAAGTTTAACAATTTCATAAAAGTGTGCAGTTGCTTACTTGTTTAACGAATTCTTTATTTGTTTAATAAATTCATATTTTTATTTACTAATGCTGATTCTGTTGTTAATTCACAAGTGTGTCACATCCTAACAAATCTGAGCTTTTTGGTAAAATTAAGATCCTTTGGGTTATTGCTTAATAATACACAACGCATACCTACCAACTTATATTAGGTGTTAATCTCTTGTCAAATTGATTTCCTATGATTTAATATTTTGGCTGAAAGAACATTTTTGTTAAATTGTTTGGAATACCTTAATTTTATATTGATTGGTGTTAGGAATGAAATTTTCTGTGTAATCACAGTCATTCTTCTGAAACTTGTAATTTAATGAGTAAAAGTTAAAAAGTAACACCACGACACCGTGTGGATGCGAAGCATCCAAAATGCACCTCCACATCTAATTAAATTGTTTGGTCTTTTAATTAAATTAGCCATATAATAATTCAAAATTGGGATAAAAAATCAGATGAATTAATTAAGGGGAACAATTAATTGCTGGGGAAAAGCTAATGCTATTGATTAGATTAAAACTTTAGTGGAAATACACTGCAAAATGCTAGTGTGGAGTGGAAATTTGGAAAAGGGCGTTTCCGTGTCCAGATCCATGCTTTTCATTAAAGTTTGTGCGTTGCAACTAAACAAGATGTCGATATGAATGCAAATTTAGATTTAAATGGACTGAAACCAAAAAATGACGGAGGAGGAAGTAGGTGCAATATATAGCATACTTGTAAGCATCACTCTCTGGCAAAAGTTCAATGTTTCGAATGCAAGGACAATGATAAGAAACTAAGAAGAAAGTCTTTGTTGTACAATCTTAGTTGGTATTATAATATTTTTCATTATATATTGCTTAATACCTTTTTTAGAAAATAATAGTATTAAGTCTCATTGCTTTCTCCGATTCCAGTATAATTTTAGATTTTGCAAATAATATAAAAATTAATTTTCACTCTTGATGAAAGGATTTGCTTTTCTAATGTGTCTCTTATTACTATAATGAAGTAACTTAAACTGCAAGGGTAAAAATTAAGAAACTTATTGTGTCATAAAAAGTATGACACATGCCCGCTCGTGTAAAACATTTTACTGCGCCCGCTCGTGAAAAACAATTTAGCGCGCCCACTCGTGTAAAACATTTTAGTGCGCTTGCTCGTGTAAAACATTTTAGCGTGCCCGCTGGAATGTTAAGGTTGAATGCACATCTCACTGAAAATATTATCAGTGCTAACAGTCTCTATATTGTACATTGAGTTATCAGACATCTTGCCACCCTGTTTACAAATATAACTTAATAAATTAAATTTGTTAAAACAACATCTTACACCTGTAGCCATGTCTGCATTCATGGTGCAGTTGAAACATGGTGGTGACTTTCAAAAATAAATTCAAAACTTTTATAAGAATCCATAAAAAATAAGTTTCTTTTGGACAGTTATGCCAACTTCCCTAGTTTTTAAAGCCAAAATTTTTCTTTTCAAAGATGTATGCAACACAACTAATTTTATTTCAAAAAAATGATCTTATATATTTCACCAACGAAATGTGGGCAATTGCCAAAAAATATTCTTTTTATTTATGCTGATTCATCCACAGCACCCATAATGATAATTTAATAGCAATACCAGAATTAATTTTTTTCTTCTTTAACAGTGGAATTTTTTTTTCTTATGGGAGTTTAAAGCTTTCCTTTCTTTTTTTATGCCAAACTTCGTTAATATGAAAGAGAAGTTATGCTATAATTAATTTTGTTTCAACATTTCTGTTTTTCATGCTTTTTTTTATTTTTAAGCACTCTATCTACAAATTAGTATACACACTATGGGATACTGTTTGGATTCTGAGTTATGACAGGTTTTCTTTTTTTTATATAGCTAAGTTCAGCATTTTATTTCCCTTTTTATTTTATGTTGATTCATTGAGGAGGAACTCCTTTAGAATTAATTTATTTTTTCACTTCTGGGAGATCTTTACTTTTGTTTCAGTTAAAAAGGTTCTTTCTTTTTCATACTTAATTTTGGAAATAAATATTTATATATTTTGTAAAATGAAAGTTAGTGTCAATTGATTCATCATTTCTGTTTTTCATGCTTTTCGTATTTTTTAAACACTCCGCCAATGTGCATGAGATTTTCTTCGACAACTTTCCTTAATAAACCTGTGCAATCAGATCTGAGATATTGTTAGTAAGCTAAAAGCCCATCTTAGTAAATTTGTGACAATCATATCCGAGATATTGTTGGCAAGCTAAAAGCCCGTCTTAGTAAATCTGTGACAATCAGATCTGAGATATTGTT